>PTEX01000044.1:2755774-2822111 GCA_003342815.1 Eudromia elegans | reverse complement strand
AGGAAAGGAAAGGAAAGGAAAGGAAAGGAAAGGAAAGGAAAGGAAAGGAAAGGAAAGGAAAGGAAAGGAAAGGAAAGGAAAGGAAAGGAAAGGAAGATGGAGAGAAAGAGAGAGACAGAAAAGACTGTTCCTCGTCTGCACTATGCTGTTCTGATCAGGCTCTTAGGTTGGACACGTTGCCGTGTCACCAAGGTGTCACGCTGCCTCCAGCCATGCAGAGCAAGCTGCATCCATCTGAATGTCCTGCAACTCCCTCTGTCCTTTGCTTCCTGGGACATATTGGTATGAGATGCATTGTTTAAAAACAAACCAAACAAAATCAGCCAAGACAAGGCAAATCTCTATTGTAAGTTAATTTCCCAAAACACAGATTCAAAATCATCTCCATTCCTTATCACAGTAGTTTACGTATTACTTTCTTTTACTGTCATTTCTTTATGTTCACATGACACTGCGGCTCCTAAATTACGTAATCATGAGGGAGTTTTGTGTTTTTCTTTGAAGCATGAATTACTCAAGGAAAAGGCAGGAAATGACAATAATCTGTGAAGTGGAAGATTGATTTTTTTAACTTAAAGCTAAGTTTTTCACTTATATATAATTATAATAACAACGCTATATCTATAGACCTAAAAAATTTGGACAGATGAATTTCCTTACTTTTGCTATTTAGCCCAGCTGGGCTAGTATTTTACGCATTTTGTGTGTGTGTTTGTCTTGCTTTCTCTGTCTCATCTTTATCTCTGAAGGAAATGATTCCTTCTTGACAAGATTCAGTACCTAGATTATTAAAATCTTGCCAGTTACTTAGATCATATTTACTCCTCAAATTACTGTTGTACAAATGAGACCCCTTGGAACAATGAATATAGCATGATATTTTAAAGTCCTTTAAGTAGTGAATTATATTGCTGGATAGCTGAGGTAACAGCAGGAATTGTCTGAGCTCTAATAAAAGTGTAAGAAGATTTTTAGAAGGGTATAAATCAGTCTTCAACTAGAATCTGTTCTGAATTATCAAAGGCAATCGGGAGAGGAATGACATAACTCACGTGAAGCAACAATACAGGAAATACGAAACATATGTAAGCTAAACTCTAAAAATACACCAGTCTATTCACTTTCAGAAAACTTGTAAACAGATTTCTGGGGAGAACAGAAATGGCTTTAAGCAGCAGTTGGTCAATTGAGGCCTGGTGCAAGGAAATGTGTTACTCCCCAGGCTGCTAGAGAAAGTGGAAACTGGTCACCTACCCACAAGTCAATGAGAGTGACTGTACAGCATTGCCTGGCAGGAGAAATTTTCTTTGGGTAGGCTACTGACAGCAGCTAACTGCCTATAGAAATTCTGCATGCAGAGGTACTGAACAATGATTAGAGCTGTTTACTAGAGATCATTATTTTTAATTCGCAAATTGGCTCTAGCATAAAGGAGCAGTATGGGTGCTATGTCCTACTTTGTGCTTTCTCGGAACCCCATGGCATGAGTGAGGTTCTGCTGCCAGTTTATAAAAATCATGTTTCTGTTTCCTTGGCCCATGACTCTCCCCCATACAAAAGAAACTTCTTTTATCAGCATTTAAAAATAAAGGGCACTAAGAATAAACTGATCAACGTGATTCATTCATCAGTTGAAAGGTTTTTTTCATATTGCTACTTTGTATGTGAGAACATTATGCAGGTTGTGAATAGAATTAGTGTTTAAATAGTACCGAAGTATTAGGTTGCTCCTTGTCACCAAAACCTGCACTGAACCCTCACGATACACTAACATGTGTGTTGTAGCCCTTGGCACATCTTTGCTGCCTACATTAGCACAGCAAAGATGTTTTGCTCTCTGATGTCATGGGTTTAAAATCCCAGCTGGGGATTTACTGACTAAGCCACAGCGAGCTGTTGTGAGTTTCCTCCCAAAAGAAGATGAATATATATAGGCTGAATATAAAGGCTTTCTCCTTACCATTTTACTTCAGAAGCATTGCTGAACACCAGAAGCCATTTCCTATTGGTACCAAAATATTACTTACAAGAGCTACATACATCTACCAGTGGAGAAAAGGTTTATTAGCCACCCCAGGACACGGCACAATGTTGATTCCTCCAAATTCCAACATAAGAATCACAGATAAAAGCTTAATTTGACTAAAATTAGAAATCATAGCTTTGTCCTTCAACAACTTTGAACTGATAAGTTTTCAGCATTTCTGTAGAGCAGGACATTTATTTTCCTGCACAAACACAGATTTAAAAACTCCAATTTTGCTGTTAGATAGCCACTTTTTAAAAAAATCACTTCTAATATGTTTTGTAAGTTTTTGTCTTTTCATCATCATGCAGCAGGCACTGCCCACGAAGGACTTCGGAACACAAAATCTTGTACAGACACTCACACAGAAAGCTGTTTTTCTCCCTCCTTCCCTGAAAGACAGAGATAACGCAGTATCACCAGCGCCAAGGCTAGTGAACTTGCACAGAAGTTTTAAGGGGTTTTTTTGGTGCTGAGAACGGAAGCAGAAGAGGACAGTGGGCTGGGCCGTTTTTGTTACTGTCAGTTGTGACCTTTTGAGCGATGATCTCAAAGTACTGCGTAGTAACTGCAGAATTTGTCTCTCATCACTCCTAGAAGTCGGCAGTATTACTGCCATGTTAAAGATGTGGAAATTGGGCCACAGGAAAAAAAAAATGATTTGTTTATGGTCGCATAGGAAAGAATCAGAAAAAAAATGTTATACAGTGGCATAAATTCTTTATCTTTCCTTCCCAGATTAATAGCTACTCTTTCCATTTTCTTGGCCATTTTCCACACACTGTCTCTCTTGCATGAAGACAAAGTGAAGGACCCAAGGACAGTGCAAGAGAGCTAAAAAAATAGTGTGCCAGGATCGAAAAAAGGAATATAACTGGACTAATAGGATAGAGGCATTCAGAAAGGTCATTCAGAAAAGTAATAGTGTCAAATGTTTTCTCATTCCTGGCTCTAGAAAATACAGTGATGATGCATTTTTTCCAGAGGCTGGGAAGACAAGTCTTTTGCTGTTGCACATCAGATGAAGGGTTTATAAAAGTTCAAACACACTCAAAATCTGTTGGCTTCCTACCCACCAATTTTGGAGCGAAGTGCTCACCAAGCTCGATGTACAAGCAGGGGTGTTGCAGGAAAAATAACTAATGGTTCTGTTTAAAATAGCACCGACTCTTCCTATTTTCCGGACATCGACAACTACAGGGACAGGCACACCCACCAAAGCCTGCTGTGCACTTAAAATATTTCACTGGTCAAACTATTATCACTAGAGATATGACTTTTTTTTTTTTTAATCTGGACTAACAATGCCAGTAAAAGCCTTCAAGTACAGACCACTGTGCAGCAGTATAAATACTCACTCCGTCCTCCCCAATTTCCATGTGGAATTAACCAAAGCTGTATAAAACAATGTTAAATTTCTAAACTCTGCCAGTGCACAGGGTAATGTATAACTTCTTTAAGTACACCAGGAGGCAGTTAGATTTTCCGGACTTCTCGGCTTATGTAGGTAGAAACAGCTGTCTCACCTGCCACAAAGCTTGGCCCCCTCATGACAAATGAAGATATATACAGTGACTGGACAGGCCGTTCATTCAATAACCAAAGCTGGACTTAATCTTGTCTGTTAAGTCAATTTGAATCTGAGAATTTCAGCTGCCTGTCCTTTCCCTCTGGTGACTTGGCATCATCTCCACATTCATCCTTTGGCAAAATAAGTGAATTCTAATGATGCAATTGTGCTGAATTTAATTAAGTTACACCGTAGATTAATAAAAGCTAGCCATTCTTCATTAACTTGTTGTTGTCTTCTCAAAATAGACCATCAACAAAACACGTTGAGCATTATTGACTGCTCCTTGTCTGCAGAGCAGACAGCTCTGCATCAGCAGATTTCGAGCTAAATAACTGAGTTGTGAGTGTAACACCTCCAAGCAAAGCCAGCACAAGGGATCACAGCAGCAGGAGCAAACTTTGAATGCCTTAAAGACAGAGGTGTTGGAGGGCAAGGGAACATCACGGTGCAGCGCTGGGCTGAGAGTTCTGCCCTATTAATTATCCTGCAAGCTCAGCAGAACACACTATCCCTTGTGTTTATGGACAGCCAGAAAAGGTCTCTCCAAACTCTCACCAACACAGGATTTTTTTTTTTTCTTTTCAGATCTTCCACCTGAAACTGAGGTATCAATGGCGGGAGCAGGGATTAGGTGGCAATCAACCTTTGCTCTACCATGTAGTGCTGTCCTACTCTGAGCAAACTTAAACAGCACTTACATTAAAGAGTCGCGAGCTGAGCTGCACTACCACTTCATGCAGAAGAAGCCTGAGGAGGTTTTAAGGGAGGCAGGGCCAAGTTAATGTAGCCACAGTCTCTCCCAGGCTTTGAACATGAACGCTGGGACAAAGCTGCTCTGTTTCTCTCCTCTACGTTGTCCTGCTGGTTTTGCAGATAAAAATGTCAGTGTCTGAATGGAAAGTGTGTTCACATCTCTTTAATCCATTCCCAACTAAATCTCCATCATTATCTGCAGTGAGTATTACATATAATTAAAGGGTTTATTTTTGTGTTACAAAATCTCTCCATAATTATGGGGCATTTGGGAAGCGGAGCTTCTCTGTTTGTATATCTGAGGAAGTGAATGGCCTGTCACTTTATTTCCTACCATATCACCTACATTTTCCTTTCCACCCACACATACCATTCACTTCCGTCTGCTATAAAATTGGTTTCATCAGAGTAAAACTGAAAAAAAAAAAAGGCAAAAAAAGCTAAGGAAAAGCTACCTGTGCTACTCCACTCCTTCAGCAAGCTTGTTTGTTAGCACCATCATTGCTCTCATGGCATCTTCCTCATCTGGAAATCTGTTTTACTTTGAGATAAAATACAGTGAGCTTTCAAGAGAACTGTGAGTTCCCTGTCAAGCAGTTACACAATTGTTAATTATAAATCCTTTCTATCATTGTGACAGACAGACAGGAGGAACTGAACTCAGGGTGGTATGAGAGCCTATCCCTTGCTCACTCAGTTTTTCCTTCTCTGGCAGTTGTTGGCAGGAGGGTTATTTCACACTACCCAACAGAGAAATTGCAACAGTTTAGGATTTGGAAAGAAAAAACCTCCAAAGATAGAAATGGAAGGACTATCGTACATAATTCTCAAAAGCTATCTTCATACTTCCTGGATGCTCAAGAACATGAAAATTGCTTTAAGGCATTATTCCAGAATGCATGCTGGTGATTTTTGGTTTATGTTTGCCTAACGCACTTCATCTAACTGCCTACTAAAATTCATGGAGAAGGATGAATTTATGCCATGTATTTTCAAAGTGCTAAAAAGGAGACATTTGGGTTAACTGTAGCAGTCTTGATATGCCAAAATACAAGGAGAAACAGTAAATAAAAGATAACACCACTTTATTTTTGATAGTCATTTAATAAATTAAGTTCACATCTTAGATCACAGGCAGAAACAGAATAGACACACACAAATATGCACATACATATCTTCTGATCTTTACAGATATCAGTCCAATTTTATCAAGCTGTCTGCCATGTGTTTATATTCACTTTAAACTTAACAGTGAACTGTGACGCTATTATGAAAGCTGTGCATATCACTAGTTAGTTTGTTGCTATCAGCTCTGATGGGAGCTTTCAGCAGATGAGTCACTTGTAATTTACTATTTAAAATGTCTTCTTTACCTATATGACTTCTCACATCCTGATTCACGAGGCATTCATTTTCCCAGTGAGAAGCACGCAAAATTGTCATACGTGGGAAATACCTGGAATGCTTTGTCTAAAACACGGAAAAAAAAAAAAGAAGAAAAAAATAAGAGCAATTTAAATTTGACCTAATAAATTATCAAGTGTTTCACATCAAACAGCTATTGTTCTTATTAAGGTGTGCAGTCATTAGGTCAAATCAGAAGTAACATGCCTCTATATTATCTCTTATGATGATGATGAAAAGTATTACTTACTTGTATTGCAGCTATAATATGATCCCTGAAGGCTTCCTATAACTCAGGTTACCACGTTCAACTGTTTAATCATTTGAAGCTCTTTTAACGTGAAACAATGTAATAACCTAATTAACTGGAAAAGGATATTAGTACTTCATTTTTCTCTTCGACAAAAATAGAATTGGCCCTCACTTTAGAGACCTTTCTGCACAGGGAAAGAGTAAGTAAGTCAGTGGTAAAGCAGGCCCTGTAAAATCATCTAGCTCTCCCAGCACCCATACCCATTTCTTAACATCCTCTGCAGGGCAAGGAATGTCCTCAGAGGAAGCCCCAGTAACGAAGAGGAAAACATTGCAGCTCCAAAGGGTGCTGCTTCTGAGAACATTCCTGCACATACTCCTGCTGTACGTATTTAAGCTGCAGCGAACGTCATTGAAGTCATCTGGGAGCCTAATAAACAGTTACAAGGCATCTATTTCCTGTGCTCTGGTCATTGCGGAGACACAGATGTAATTTCATCCCAGGAGAGTTTTCCCAGGCCTTCCTCATTGCCTGAGGGGGGAAAAAAAAAAAAAAAAAAAAAAAAAAAAAAAAGGAAGCTGTATGCTGCTCTTTTGCTGGAACTCTAACTTCCTACCTTTTTGAAAGCATCCATACACATATTTTAAGAAGCGTAAGTAAACAAAGTAAATGAAGTATCTACTAGCAGAGTAATTTTTATAGATGCATTTCTGATGACAATTTTTTAGCATAGGAATACACTTACGATATATATACAGTGCTCATATTTCATTCAATGTCCTTACATCATGGGCTTAAAGATGTGGAAAGAGTAGTGATATTTACCTAAATATGGATCAGAAATACTGAATATTAACTCAGCCCATCAATTAATATAATTATGAAGCTAATCTTTCACCAGAGATAAGAACCATGCAGGTGAATACATTTTGCCATTTGCCAGTACACTTATTTTCTCTGATGAATGCTCTTGATGAATGCAATTTTTATTCCTGCGTGCTTTTCAAATTCAAAGGAGTTTGAAAGATGCAGGGAGACGTGTTCAGTTTGAGAGTCTTATCGTACGTATCAGGATTAAAAAGAAGACTACAAATTCATAACTGCAGGTAGGAATTGAACCAATGCAGGAAAGAATTTTGCCTGGCTCTTTGAAATAGTGTTTGCCTGAATACTAAGTAGGCACAAAAAGAATTATCAGCCTTGAAAATAAAATTTGCTTTAGTGTTATTGATGGCACAGGATGCGAGATAAGAGATAATCAACCTTTCAGGACTAAGCACAAGACAAAAAGAGTTTACTTTCCACAGGAAGGCTGTTTTGCTAGCTTTTACTGCTTGACTATAATTTTTCTCCCTTGTCTCTACATTTTCTTCATTTAACTGGATTGGCTATTGAACAGAACACAGTAGAATAAAGAAGAAAGGCAAACAAGCCAACAGAGACTTATGAATGTTACTTACATCTGAAATTAATTTATCCTGGCCAACTGAGTGTGTTTATCCAGTGAAGGAGCAGAAAGAGCACCATATTTCTTACTCAGTCAAGCAAAACTAAGGAGCACAGTTCACATGCAAAAGATGTGCAGTGCATCTGTGGCTTACTACCCATTACTATTTTAACAGCACCTAGAGGCATCAATCTGGGCTGACACTCTGATGTGCTCTACAAACCCTGAGCAAAAGACAGCTTCTGCTTTCAAGAGCTCAGAGACTAAGCAAATGGCAGAAGCAAACAAAGACTACATGAAAACACAAAATTGTAAGTTCTAGTCATGTCAGTTGTAACTGGCCTCCAGCAACTGTGCCTGGGCGAGGGACTGACTGGACATGCTGGCTCCTCTTTTGGGATGCTCTGGCTAAGTGCAGAGCTGCTAAGAGCTGTTTTGCCGAAGCCCCACGGCGCTGCCAGCACAAGGCTGATGTAAGCTGCCTTCAGGATGCTCCAGCTCACTGTCACATTGACAGCATACAGCCACTTGTCTGAGCTTCGTGAACTACAAGCATTGAATAAAAATAAGGCTAGGATTTTGTTGTGTGGAGATAGTGTACAGAAAATACATCCTCTAGCTAGAAACAAGTGAGGGAAGCACAGCACTGGAAAAACAGATTGCTGAACAAACCTGCAGGAACTTCAGAATTAGTGCGACTTTATCTGGTGCATTTTGTCTGCACCTACCAAGCTCGTCTCATTCTTAATAGTGGTATGGATTGGTGAAATAACACACCAAACTTCACACAGATTTGTTACAACATGCAAGTGCTTATTACAACATTTAACAAATTTCCATAAATATTTTTTAATTAATATTCAAACGTATTCAGAGCTTTCATGCATTTGGGCACCTGCATAGTCACTCTATGCAGATTTTGTTGGCTATCCTCAAGCTTCTGGATGAGCTAAGCTCAGCATTAAAAAAAAAGATGCATAAGGGAAAGTTCCAAGGCCTTTCCAATGTCACAGCCATTATTTGTTTTTCTAATATGCAATAAATAATTATTCTATTCTTATTAGCATTATATTAATGGTAGGTAACCTCTGCTGTTCTTGTTTATTACCCATGTGAGCATTCATAGGCAAAGCAAAGAAAAAAAAAAAGTGGTTCAGATGAATCAAAACCCAGTTAATGTACTGATTACTGACACTTCCCATACCAGAGAGAATAGAGAGAAGTATGCACTGGAGAGCCCACCAGGGTCAAAAAATGGTTTCAAAAAGTAGTGAAATACAAATCATGTCAGCCATGGAAGAAGACATCGAGGAAACTCTGCCTCAAAATGATGTGCAGTTGGGAAATTATGACATTCTCTAGAAAAGACACCAGTATCTGAGTCTAACTCTCTAAATATCAAGATATGTTCTGTGAGCTCATGCAAGTTTTTACCCTATAAGATGTCATGCACATGAAACATGCTACTAGCAACTCTTATAGTCCTCTTTACATCCTTTTTATATGCAGTATTCTCAGCTAGAATATAAGGAACTGGCAGTTTATGCCTTTCGAACATAGATCTTGCAGTTAGCTTGTTCTGTAAAAGAATGGTCATACTGTACCTAGATGTTTTTTAAACTGTTCCTGGATTCATTTGCTGTAAAAAATAAATAATACAATTTAACAGCATTTTAATTGCCCAGCATTATTTTAGATGGGATGGACAGCAAGGGTGATGCAGTGGTTAATTAGACAGACCTGAATTTGGCTCTCTGGGAATCAAAACTGGATTTGACTTCTCTGGGACTGAAAGGAAACAAGAAGGGCATGAATCAAGCCTGTTCATTTTAGGTGCTGCGGTGGCTTTTGTCAAACATATATAAAACAGTTATCATCCTGAAAGGTATATATATAAAAAAGTGTCATTTGCACTGAACAACAAAGTCTCTTTGTGTCACCAGGACTGAATGTCTTATCATGGCAACACGTCTCAGGAGTGACCCTGAAGGGCTGTCTAGTGTCCTGATCATGCATGACAGGCTACAGAATCACTTCCCCAATGAATGACAGTGACCAAAGAAGGACAAGGAAAACTGTGGTATGTTCATTTGTTTACTTATCAAGGCCTTTGTATAATTATACAGTGGGATCTTGCGGTGTTAATATACCTTTACTACACTGGGTTTCATTGTGTGAACCTGCCACAAATTCAAGGGTATAACAGGAGAATTAAATCATGAAATTAAATTATATAAATGCAAACAATAGCTTATTCTATTACTGTTCCTATTATTCCATTCACAACCTTGCTATCACAGAATCACACGGAATGGCTGAGGTTGGAAAAAACCTCTAGAGATCATCTAGTCCAACGCCCCTGCTCCAGAAGGGACACCTAGAGCACGTGGCACAGGGGTGGCATCCAGGCGAGTTTGGAAGACATGAAAAGGAGACTGCACAATATCTCTGTTCCAGGGCTCTGTCACCCTCACAGGAAAGTTCTTCCTCATATGGAGATGAAACTTCCTGTATTTTGATTGGTACCCATTATCCCTTGTTTTGACACTGGCTGCCTCCAAGGAGAGCTTGGCCCCATATTCTTTACATTCTCCCCTCAGGTGTTTATACATATTGATCAGATCCCCTCTCAATCTTCTCTTCTCTAGGCTAAACAGGCCTAGTTCACTTAGTCTTTCCTCATAAGACAGATGCTCCAGTCCCTTAAACATCTTTGTCGCTGTATGCTGGACTCTCTCCAGTAGTTCCTCATCCCTCTTGTACTGGGGAGCCCAGAAGTGCACTCAGTACTCCAGGTGTGGCCTCACCAGGGCGTAGTAGAAGGGCAGGATCTCCTCTCTCGACTCGCTGGCAACGTTCCTCCTATCTGCTACCTGATTTCCTTGCTGTCTAGACTACATATCTCTTCATCAGTGTTTGCCTCAAAAGTTCACTCTTTCAGGAGAAAAAGTAAAAAACACTCCCCTTCTATGAAGCTCTGTATTTCATAGGCATCAGACCAACATCTGATTTCTGGTTTTGAAGGGTGTGACGAAATGCTGTATATTAAGATGCTGAAATGGCACTAACAGTGTAGCTGAGGTTTGCTGGTGATGAGGTGTCACATGCTGCCAAGATGTCTCTAAATGGAACAAAATCACTTACCTTGCAACAGTACTTGAGATGTGAGAACCATATTAGAAGAGCTGTCACTTTGAGGGTTCTTTACTTAAGGTAATGGTGCCTGAAGGCCTGATAAGGAAAATTGAGAAATCTGGAGAAAAATTAAAATGAAACTTTGAGGGGGGTTGTTTTGTTTTGTTTTCTCTGAAAGAAACAGGGGAAACAGTGAGAAATCTGTTTCAAATCTTCAGTACTTTAGATGAAGTACCTAAAAATCAGAGCAAAAGTTCAAGTGTGTAATATACAGATCTTTCTGATAAGAATTCTGGTTAGAGAAGCTACAAGGAATATCTGAGTTATGTAGACATTATAAAGATTATTTTAGCACATGAAATATTTAATTTATAGTGTATTTGCATGTTCAGTTATAGCATTTTACATATGATGTATTATGGAAGTATTATGGAAGTTACCCAGTGATTACTATAAAGTATGGAATTATAGCAGTATCACTACCAGACCTTAAGATTGAATCATGTTAACTACGTTAAAAATGCACATATATACAGAGTCTTTTTGAGACATTTTTGCTAGACGTATATGTTTCTTCACTGTCTTAATACCATTTGGTATCTATTTTCATACTAACAGACACTAGGGCCACAACTTCCTTTTACAGTTACTAACAAAAAATATTGATGCTGTCTATCTGTAACACTTCATTTTCCTGTTGTTTAGAGATAAGCCAGAAAGCAAGCATACCTGTAAGTGCCTAATATCACAGTACATCATTATTACTGCATATTTAGTCATTTGGCAGAGGGGTCCCACGCCTCTCAACTGCAAAGCTGTTTGCTTTCAGTAGAAGAATTTAGCAAAGATGGAAATGCAGGAAACATATGGTGCAGCCTCAGAAATACCTAGGTACCTAAAGTCATTGCTCTGGGTCAACCTAATACAAGAAGCACAGCACAGATAGTTTGAAGAACACAAGTCTTCTCAAAAGATTTCTTAAAAGTGAATCTTCCTTGCTCCTTCATTGAACATAAAGCAAGAAAAATGAAAGTCTTCCTGATGCAGCTTGTGAGGGCAAGTGAATTTCAGCTCTGGCCAGAACATACAGATTTGTTTGTGGAGATCTTGCACTGGAGTAATCTTCTGCACCCAGTTGCTTTCTGCCTTATGGTCTCAGTGCTCAACTTCAAGTAAATACTATCAGATTCACAAAGTCATGCTTACTTGTGGAATAAACAAATGTAGGTGACGTCACTGTCAAAAACAGGTCATGAAATGACAGCTGAGAACTAGAATTTCCCACAAGCCAGGATGCAGCCTGAACATGTTGTGGAGTAGTTCTAGCCAGCCCAGCAAGTTCATGACTATTAGCCAATATTTGGCAGCAGGGACTAGCAGTTCTTTGGTTGGGAGGTGAGACAAAACACAGAGACTTAGTCAGAATATTAAAATGAAGAACCAAGAGACTCAAGTGAAAACACAGAGATGGATATTACTAAAAAGCTCAACTAGAAGTCAAGTAGATAAATTTCCCTCCATTTCAGCAAGAGTTTTAAATGATGTCTTTATTCACTACTGGGAAAACTTATAATAAAACTTATAATAAAAGCTGTGATTCATAGTTTAGAAAAATAACAGGGATACCAGAGTATTACATAAATACTTGGCAGAGACTTCTGCATGCACCATGTTAACAAATAAAAATCTAACTATACTCTCACTACACTCAGTTCATATTGCTTTTGCTTGAGGGAGCTGCAGGCATCACCTCTGCTTGCAGGCAACCTCAGAAAGCTGTACAGGAAAAATCTCACAGGTGCCAACACAGAGGCAGAGAAGGAGGAGATCTCATGCCTCCAAGCTTGTGACAAGGCCTGTAAATACATATTTCCAACCAGAACACTTGAGTTAGAAAGACATGAAAGAATGAGTTCTTCTGTGGTGCTCAAAATGTGGGAAGTAAGACTCCCATGTTGTTCTGTTCACCTCAATGCTGTGTGTCCATGTCTGTGTGGGTTGGGGGCTGCAATCTCCCTCTTCCCTTAGGATTTACCCACTGAGGAAGGCCATGGCACAGTGTGCACGTCTTCCAACACAAACTGCCAATGCATCTCCTCAGGAACAAGGTGCAGTAAAAGCCAGTTCTTAGCCAGACTGCCCCCTTCACAGTTTCTACAGGGGCCTTCTTCCTTCACAATATATCTTAATGCTCCATTTCCTGAGGATCTTTTCAAGACAGGACAAAGAGAGAACTGGAACTAGTACTTGCAATGACTAATCTTAGTGAGATTATATATTGGATTATGGATAACAGCAAACACTGCAACCCAGCTGTACATCTTTCATAGGGTATTTTAATTAGATTTTAAATGACAGTGGCAAAAAACAGATAGTAAATCCAATGAAACAGAAAAAGATTGAAAGGTCAGTGAAAAGATAATAAATATAATGCTTAAAAAATATTAAGAGAATATGATAACAGAGCCACAAGATACACGTACCTTTTAAACCATTTTTGATTCCTTATACTCTCAGGTTCAGGGTGTGTTTGCAGCACTACGATGAAGGAAGAAGGTTAAGCAATGAAACAGGTTAGTTGGGACCACAGAGGGGAGAGTGATAGGAAAGACAGAGGGAAAGAGGAAATAAAAAATTATGGGAGTAATATATTGCTAAAAGGAGAGAACATAAGAACGCCGGGCCATGAAAATACGGTGAGGGCAATATTTTCCTTACTTGCAAGGATATGCAATGATAGAGTTGCCATGGTTGATGTAGGATGATTCAAAGTGCTGAAGCAAGAGTGCTTCCTACCAAACTATGAAGACCACTGCTGACCTGTAGGGGAGGTGTTCTCCTGCTTTTCCTCTCGAATATTCCTATATGAGAAGCACATCAGGGGAATCCTGTGCAGAGCAAGGCTATTCTTAGAGATGGACCCCTAGATTGTACACGGCATGTGGGAACGTGGCAGGCCAGGCTAGTCCTGGTGATCTGGTCTGGGCCTGGCAGTGTAACTGCAGGTTCACATGGGGTGAGCAGAGGGCTGGAGAACAAGATGGAGAGATTGCATCTACAGAATTATTTATTATAGTTTGAAGTTATAAACAAACACGTGAGAGCAATCACATTCCAAACCAAAGTGCACTACTGTTAGCAGTAATGATTTAAATAATTCTTTGTGCTTCCAATAGGAGTGCAAATCTCAGAAAAAAAATCCTAAAAACATAAGAATATTGTAATGACTTCAGCTTCACATAAACCCTCTGAAGTGGGTACCCTTATCTCCATGTTACAGAGGAGGAAACTTTGGCATGAAGAGATTGTGATTTGCCCAAGGTCAAACAGGAAGTCAAGGGAACAGCTGAATAGAGCTCCAATCTCATGAATTCCAGTCCTATGTTTCAGTCACAAGATCATTTTCTTTTCCTTCATTTGATATTTTTCAAAAGAATTAAGATAGAGAAATCGATAGTTATGGATTCAAAAGTAACCTTCTGACCATCTCCCAGTCAAGGATATTTAGTATTACATGGCAGTAGAAGAACTTACATTTTTCTACGTTTTATGCATTCCAGGAGTGTAGCTGAGTCTTAAAAATAAAACTGATTAGTCTTTATAGTCATCACCAATATCAAGATTTTTAAAAAGAAGTGCTGAAATAGAATTTAGGCCTAAAACTCTCTATTCTGAAGTGTGTTTTAAGCTCTAACTCTGTCACTTTTTTTTTTCCCTTTGGACTCTGAACGTTTAATCGCACCATTTAGACAGCACTGCTCGGCACATTATTTATTTTTCTTGCTATTTTCTTAACTAACTACAGATTGTCACACATATCTTTTTCTTTTATAGCCCTTTTCTCTCTGACCCAATAGTGTTCTGTGCCAACTTTATGCTCAGGCGTTGCTGAATGGTATTGCTTTCACAGCTTGCTAATAACTAGGCAGAGTAATCCTGGTCACAGACGTAGTTTGTTAATCGAAGAGGAACCATGCTTGCTGACAGCCCCAGTTTGATGAAACATCATTGCTAACTTTGCTGTAGTCTGTTCATCAGACTTTTTTTTCATACATTTCATATTATTTGACAAAGAGTCCTCACACAGTGTTTCTGCAAGTTTCCATGTGTCTATAGCCTCTTTACAACCCAGATAAACCGCATATGATGCATTTTTCCACATCTTTTGTGGAAAAAGACTACCAAGCTGGTTCAGCAAAGACCCAGAGGGAGAATCTAGACCCCTTGATCTCTAAGATTATTTGGCCTAATTCAACTCTTATTAAACAGTGCTGACATTAGCAACATCCCTCAAGGAGGAATTTGGCACTAGAATTTTTTTTTTAAACCTGAATTAAAATTTGACTTCCTACAAGCTGTTATTTTATTTCATGAATAATATTTACAGAAAGCAGGGAAGAAGAATGCTAAGACATTAAATGATTTCTGAGAATATTCACTTTAGCATGCTACAGCAACCCAAAAAAAATCCTCTCCCCATTGCCCCAGGCACACTTGAGGATCTGGGGCTCATATTGCTTTGGCTCTGGGTAGCACAGTGAGAGTGATAACTCACAGCTCCCCAAGGGGAATGGGCCTGTATCACAAAGATAACATCCACTGCTCCTGTCTCACATGACTACTGATTTGGTCTCAGGTCAGCTGATGACATCCCTGATCATCAGAGAGGCTATCTTTAATCTTTCCTCCTTTGGGATCCCATATTAACCATGTGAGTGTGGCTCACATAATTTAAAGCAAGAAAACACGTCTGTGTAGTTGTTATTTTTTCATTTTCGCTAGTAGTGATAAGGATTCTTGTGACATCAGGAAAAATTATTCCATTTCTTTGTTTGGCAGCTATCCTCTCTGAAGCAAAAATATTAGTAACTCCTGATGTCACATCAGTGGTGTAGGATTTATCTTCAGCCCTCCTTAAATGAACAGAACTTTCTATTCTAATCATTGGCCCTAGATATTTTGCATCCTCTCTGAAGACAGACAGGTAAAGAACAGAAAACTACAAAATCCATGAAGAATAGGAGAGAAGACAAGCCTTTACCTCAGAGAAAAAGGAACTACCTCTTTTGTGACAGCCCAAGAATGATACTATTACAAGGAGTAATGTTACTCTTTAAACAGTCCAGAGTAACTACACAGACTACTCATTAAATTAAATGCCAGCTCGTGTAAACACGTTTAGTTTGGTCCTGGGAGAACAGCCCCAGGACTGTTTGGTCTGCTTCAAGAAACACTTGTGCTATTGCCTTTCGCAGAAAGGCAGTGGTGACGAATTACTGTTCTGGACATCTGTGACCTCTGATCTCTGGCAAGTCATTCCTCATCACTGTGGCCAAGCACTGGATTGCACATGGAACTTGGGCTCTCGCTAGTAGAGACTTGTGATAGATGTGAGGTCAATGGCACTGTCTTCCATCACAAAGGAAGCAGAGCAAGAAAAACTATTCTAAAGATAAAGCTGGTCAGCATGCAGAAGTATTAGATCCACTTAGATGCAGCAAAACCAGAAAACTGGTTAGCTCTCCAAGGTCACATTGCCATTTTCTATGGCCCTTAGGCTTTGCTAAATTTGCCTCATCAAAAAGTGCCACACTGTGGCACTCGGGCAAAGGCTGGCTTGCTATAGTTGACCATGCCTGATCTGCAGGGAGGAGTTCTGCAACCACAGAGGAGTGCGTGTGCTGCCAGCAGGTTGTTTTACACCTGTGAGTCACATCTGAGTCACTTGTTCCCACGCCAGGAACACCCAGTCTTCTCTCCAAAGAAAGAGCAAGCTTCGCAGCTGACACAACAAGACTAACCCAAAGGACAGGTGAGGCATCGGTGTGCATTTGTTCCCAGCAGTATTTCCCAGGTATTAAAACATCACCACCTAGCAACTATTTGGAGACTGGTTGAAACCAGATGGCCTCCCTTGCACTGATTTTATTTTTTCATTTTAACTCTAAAAAAGAAGTTCCCAGCAACCAAAGCCTATAGAAGCACTGAGAGAAGATTAGAGGCAGCTGTTGTCAGCTCCAAGGCCTTCTTCCACTGGATCAAAGTGCTGAAGTCATGCAACATTTACAATGCCCTCTAGTAAGTCACAAGGGATCACGTATCTTCAGAATGAGCAAACAGGTCAGCCCCAACTGTTTGTTGGTCTACTTCAAATGGATTTGTAAAATCTTAGATCATTCTCCATGAACATTCTTGCTGAAATACACGCTTGCTCAAGACCCTGATTTCATTTTTTTAAAAAAATAAACTACATTCTTTATTTGATTAAGAGTTGGCTGGGATGGGCAAAACCCTTAGCCAATTTTATGCTTAAAGTAAATTCATGTCAATTCTGGAGTGACTGGCACAGTCAGATATTACTTACTCTGCTCTCAGTAACCCCAGAAATAAAAGGAATTACTCTGATATGACTGCAGAGAGAGATCATCCTGGTATATTTAGTGATGGAGAGTAAAGTTGAGATCTTTGGAATAGACCTGGGTTTCTTTTGTACTAGTTTCTTTCTCACAGACATTTAAAATTCACCCTTATTCACAAGTCAGCAGGCCTGCTTTGACTGCAGATGACCAGTTTCTTTCTAACAAGATATTAAGATATCCTGGTTTATCCTCTGCTTGGTGACCAGCATCAGTGAGATATGCGAAGTAGAAGACAATGCCAAAGGATACACAATATTGTAGTTTTTTTCAGAGGTGCTGAGAAGGTGCCATTATTATGCAAAGCATAATTATTATGCAAAGTGAGAAAAACCTTGAGATTACAGTAAAATAGAAAAGATAAACAATCCAAGAAACAGAAACCTGCTAGCAGGCTTCTCAGCAGAAACATTTCAGACTATGGTGATGTCAAGAAGCCTTTGCAGGATCTTCAGAGTAGTTCTGCCACCAGGTCAGAGATGTTTTGGCAGAGGACATGAAGGGTAACAAGAAGGTCTTCTACAAGTATACAAGCAGCACTAAGAAGCCTAGGGAAAGTGTAGGTCATCTACTAAACAGAGCAGGACTTGGTGACAAGGTACACAGAAAAAGCTAAGGCATTGAATGCCTTTTTCATCTCAGTCCTTACCGAGTAATACTATCCCTCAGGAATCCCAAGCTCTTAAAACCAGAAAGGAAGTCAGGAGCAAGGAGAACATCCTTGACACAGAAGTAGCTGGTTAGGGAACACTTAAACAAACTGGACATGCAAAAGCCCATGATCCCAGATGAGATGTACCCATGAATGTCGAGGTGATGTCCACAAACTGAAGCACAAGAAGTTCCAGCTGAATTTGTGGAAGAATTTCTTGACTGTGAGGCCGACAGAACACTGGAACAAGTTGTCCAGAGAGGCTGTGGAGTCTCCTTCTCTGGAGATACACCTGGACATGCCCTCATGGCCAAGAAGGCCAGTCGGATCCTGGGGTGCATTAAGCAGAGCGTCTCCAGCAGGTCGAGGGAGGTGATCGTCTCCCTCTACTCAGCCCTGGTGAGGCCGCATCTGGAGTCCTGTGTGCAGTTCTGGGCTCCTCACTACAAGAGGGATGTAGAGCTGCTAGAGAGGGCAGCTCTCCAGAGCTACAAGACAGCCAACGCGGGGCTACAAGGCTGATTAGGGGCTTGGAACATTTGCCCTGTGAGGAAAGTCTGGGGGAGTTGGGCCTATTCAGCCTGGAGAAGGCTGAGAGGGGGCCTGATCAGTGTCTAAAAGTACCTCAAGGGAGGGAGTGAGGAGGATGGGGCTGGCCCCTTTTCAGTGGCTAGTGATAGGACTAGAGGAAACAGCCACAAACTGAAGCATCAAAAGTTCCATAGGAACTTAAGAAAGAATTTCTTGACAGTGAGGGTGACAGAGCACTGGCACAGGCTGCCCAGAGAGGTGGTGGAGTCTCCTTCTCTAGAGATCTTCAAAACCTGCTTGGACACCATCCTGTGCCGTGTGCTCTAGGAGACCCTGCGTGTGCAGGGGGGTTGGACTACGTGACCTCTACAGGTCCCTTCTAACCTCAACTGTTCTATGATTCCATGATTCTATGACATGATCCTGTGCAACATGCTCTAAGGGACCCTGCTTGTGCAGGGGGATTGGACTAGATAATCTCCCAATGTCCCTTCCAACTTTAATCATTCTGTGATTCTGCAATTCATATGAGAAATCTTGATTTGTAATCTTTTCACATAATAGCAGAGAATTTTAAAATCTGCCTGACCTCATTAATACTCTTCATCAAGCTATAAATATAACCTACTGGATGATTTTATTAGGATATCCAGGACTAAAATCTTACATCACAGAGGACATAAACATTCAAGGAAGCTGTGGCTCAGGCCATGACATTCAGTCCTAACTCGGTGTATACACATTTTTTGTCATCTGGCAACACTAACACGTGTGACAACGCGTTAAAGAAACCCCAGTGATATTAAATCATTTCTCTAAGGGAAAGAAAACTTTTGCTTAAATTTGAAATATCCACTGATAAAAGAAGATGAAAAGCTAGATAGTATGCTGGATGCATCTTCAGTCTGGTTGCTAAGCATTTACCCCACACCCATCCAAGTGGAAACATAAACATAGTGAATCATGTGGAGCACTGTGAAAATGTTAAAATTGAACCTTTGATGAGGTTTCTTCATATATTTCCTGCTGGGTGAGTCCCCTAAATTCCTTCTACAGGAAACAATGTACTATAAATCAGTTTAGTCCCCTTACCAACCACTGCACAAAGTCTGTCTCTGCAGGGACTCCCGCCTCACAAACTCCCTACTGCAAGTGACTGCTACCGTGCACCGAAGCTGAGGCAGCTGTCAGGCCCAGCAGAGACTGTTCTGAGCTGCCGCTATGACCAGGCCATAACTAAGCTTCTGGAGAGGCGGCCACCTCTGCAGGGGAGGAAAGAGGAGTCCAGAGACGTCTCTGTTACTGTAGTCCTCACTCCCATCTGCACATCCCACTCTTTCCACCCCCCAGCCTCAATCTTGCATGTCTGAAGAGGTTCTCCATGGCTGCACACTCAGTAGAAATCACTGCTATTATCTCTGTGAGTGCAGGAAATCGTTCCCCTGTAAGTAAGTGTGTAGGACATTTGAACAGCACTGCCCTGCTACCACCACTCAGCCTCTGTGTTTTAGCATTCAAGGGAATCTGCAATGGACCAAGAGGGTTAAGCTACTCTAAGAAATATTCAAGTCCTTCCCCAGGAAACTCAACTACTCTAACAAATATTCCACTAAGAAAAGAAAAAGCCTGTCCTCTAAATATGAGGGACCCTGTGGTCTTTCACACATTTCTGAGATAGAAGAACTATTTGAAAGGCATAGTCTAACATGTGATTGATATTTAGTAACAAATGAGCTCAATAAATCAGAAAACACCAGTGTTTTAATATCTACTCATTTTGTCTTGTAATGATAAGGAAACACTGCTAATATCTGAATCAAGACCCTGAGTACAAAATGGCCAAGCGTCAAACAAGAAAAAAAGATCTACAAAGATCTACAAGAAAAAAAGATTTACAAAGATCTACACCTACCAACACACGCACGCAGCAGCCACCAAGTAATGAACTAATGTAGTACCCAAGACCAGCTGCCGAGGGATTTATTTCTCTGAAAAGTTGGCATGAAGAAGACAGGATGCCTGAATGTTAGTTGGCAGCCAAGCAGTGAAAGACAGCAGAGATCTGCAACGGCTGAGAAGCAAACGCATTTCAACCCCATTCTGTGAGCCTGGTAACCCACTGCTTAGAAAAAGGAAAGCAAAAGATATTTGAAGTGGAATGTAAAGAAACAAGTAAATTATAATGTAAAGATGTTGACCTTTACCAGTAATTCAAGTAATGTAATTTTAGACCTCTGCAGTTGCCTAACGTGCTTTCTAGAACTGTCATGCAGTAACCCATGAATTGCAAAGCCCCCACTTCTCTAAGTCCTCTGGCTCTGAGACTGTGATGAATATATTAGCGAATCACGCAGAATCCAGAGCAGTCGAGGTTGGAAGGGATCTATAGAGATCATCTAGTCCAACCTCCCTGCTTAACCTCACAATATTTTATCCACTTCAGACTGGAAAGGAGAACTATCATCAGGTAGTGATATTGCCATGAAAATAGCAACTGAGTCTTGGACTCGTTAGTTATTCAAACTGCAAAACTCAGTAACTAAAAAATTAAAACCTTAGCAAAGGAATTTGCTTTCTCATATCTGTCCATTTTCTAATATGTGATCATGCAGGAGTTAGGATGAATTAATTAATTTTCCCATTTGAAATTGTTTTTCTTGAAATTATTTTTCTTGAAAACCACAGAATCTGATTTCCAATTAATGCAATGGCTCAGATAACTGGATATCATGTCATAAGGTCAAGGATGAAAAGTACAGATGTCGGTAAGCTAAATAAGAGCAACGCAAAAAAAACAACAGCCAGGACAAAGAGTATCATTTCTCGGCCAGTGTGTTACACCTGCCAACTGTTAGGGAAAAGACTAAGAGTTAAAAACAGCTAAGCCCTCCATTAGCATGATAAAGCATAAGCACATATGTCCTCAGATACATGCTTTTTATGTCAACTCCCACAACAGCAGATGCTGAGATTACCTATGTGGTCATACAATTCAAGGGGTACTAAGTAAGTGTTTCGTTATAAGACTAAAATCATCTAAATTTATTTTAGCCTTTTCTACTGCAGTGGGCTCTTATCACTTGCTTTGCATTAGGAATCGCCATGCACTAGGTATCGAATCCTATTCTACCCAACTTCAGCGAATTCATCCCAATTTGAGAGTGATGGTAAGGAGGGCAGATCTTATTGCTCAGGCTCTCTAATCTAATTACATCCTGCTGCACACATGCACTGGGAAAATATTCTTTCACTTGTGGTTCCGAGCCCAGGATGAGTAAAACAGTCATGAGCCTAAGCTGCAGTTCAGATGGTTATTCAAGCAGGCACAGCATTCTGAAGCTGCTCAGAAAGAGCTCCCCATAGAGTCTGTACACCTGGTTTGGGGGAGGCTGTGATATTTACCATGGTGGGTTTGCTGTGCTGTTCGCTCAGGAAACCCTCCCACCCACAGGTAATCTCCAGTGCCGTTTTTGAGGTTTGCCAAGCTAAATATGAGCAGCCTAAAGTGGAGGTAACCTCCTTGAAAATAGATTTCCCCAAGAAGGCTTTGCCTTAAGCGCTTGGGTGATTAAATAGCTATAAATAGCTCAAAGTGATGAGACAGAGATAAGCAATGACCTCTCCTCAGGAAATAGTGTCCCACTGACTTGACTCGCATCTGCTGCCTGTCAGGATTGGTAATGTGTTAGAGCATATGGTGATTTGAAAGTTGTTATGTGACGTTACCTACCTTTAGGGGACACCACAGCGTGCGTGCAGAAGATGAAAATCTCTCCTTTAGATTTGGACATGCTTAGGACAGACTCTTTCTGTAGAACCAGCAGCAATGGAGATCTTGCCACATCATTTTCCTAAAAAGAAAATAAAACCATTGCCCATGAGGTGTCCTTTGAAGTGCGGAATGGCAGGCTCTTGGCCGACATCTCTTTCTTGGCCAACTTACTTTGTGCATGACTGTAGCACATTGCAATCCCATGGGACCTCCTTAATACTCCCTACTAAACTTTCCTACTTCAACATGGGAAAACAAGATTCACAATGATAGAAATCTGGGAGGTTCTGCATGCTTAAAACTATAAGGCTTTTAAAATTATTTTTCTTCCTTTTTTTCTTCACTCACATGCCAAAGAAAAGAATCATGTTAACTCATGATTATAAAATATGCCTTTGATGCTTGCCTATTTGCACTGTCAAACATTGCTCCAAGCCAAACATTGTTTAAATCCCCACCAGCTAGCCAAGATACATGGAAGAGATGGATTTCTGGAGGCTGGGAGTGAACTAACTGAACTAGCTGCAAAAGAACTGGCTGCCACAGTGCCAGGACTGATGTACGCTGATGAAGGAAGCTGTCAGGAGACCCAGCTTCTGTAGCCCACTCATTTCTTTCAGGTTAACAGGCCCCTACCTTCCTCTCCATGCCCTGCTGGGCAACACATCCCCTTTAGTCTCGGACCACTGGGTCACATCTGTCTTTGTGCATTAAAGTGAGGCTAAGCAAGCAAGCTGGAGAGAAGATTTTCCTTGCTCCATGTGCTATCACCTGCTAGCAGGTGAGTTTTGAAAGCAGCAGCTCCAATCCACTGTGTCGTACTTATGACCCAAGAGGGCAAGCCAATCTGACCTTTCTAATGGCTTGTAATACAATATTTTCTGAATGCACTTGCTATGCCAGGCTTTAAGGAATACTCTGGCCTAGAATTCCTTTTGTACCCTCTCCAGTTCAGGCACGTAGCCCAAGAAAGGTAAGAGTCCATTTTTCTGCTAAATCTTTTATTCCATTTGCCGGGAAAGCTGGGGCTATTCATACAAGAGTTAAATAACACTGGCACTATCTTGAAGTGAATCAGCAACTTTTTCAAATCAATTGATTTTTAAAGGGACAGAAACAGTGGACTTAACTAATGCAAAAAAGGAATAAGAAACAAAAAGTAAAACAAAAATAATCTAACGTCAAAGAAACAGCACATTCTTATGCCCATTTAAGCTTAGAACTCTTGCCCTTGGTCAGATATCCTGCCGACAGAAGGTAAAAGTTATAAAAGTTGTACTGTGGAGTAAAAAACAAAGCATAATGCAACGTTGTCAAACTTTTCCAATATTTTAACTATTGGCTGCATATGTTTGATTCAAAAGCTGCAGGAACTGCAGCACACACACATATATGCATATATATATACATATGGTTTATATGGTTCATAGGTTTATATATATTTAAGCCTATGTGAAACAGGACAGGAAGACATCAAGTGTATTATCCAGACAAACTCTATTCCTCTCAGTGAGAGGCAATAAATATTTAAAGGCATTCTCTGCTCATCCGTTTCATATGCTGCCATTTACTACAAACTGCAGATCTCCTTACACCCTTACACCCTGACTTTTGACCTCTATCAATAAAAACTGCCACATCTCTCAGATGCAGGAGACCAGCAGAGTCTGTCACCAGCATTCTAGAGCCATGCAGCAATACAGGACTGAAAAAAAAAGACAACTGAATTTATAGGGATCTTCCCTTATATGTGCCCATATAGGAAATAGGAAAAAAAGATGTAGCAGTATTATAGTATTAGTTTATTTATATATATATAGTATCATGGTACACATTATAATATGTAACATCATATTTATTACCGCATATTATATTGCATATTATATCTGCAAAATATATTTTGTTTCATGGTTCCTCTGTCCTGAAGATAGACTTAGGATTCCATGAACCATATAATACCATCCCCCATAAAAAGTTTTTTTTTCTCTGTATACTCTAGGGGCAATATATATTTGCTATTGAACAAAACATGATGACATGTTCTGAACTGTTGATCATGGGGTGGAAGGGAATAATAACGCAAAACTTAAAGGGATTCATTAAATGGGTAAATTTGAGGTAGGACTTCCCCAGAAAACAGAACTGCACATAGGCAGCAATGCGGCATTATTCACTATCAATCACAATTATTTAATTAAAAGAAAAAAGGAAAATGTACAATGCTCACTTCAGTGCTTTAGTGCGCAAGCATATATTAAAAGAATAAAAGAATCCTATAATTTTGTGTGCATACATATATGCATGTGTAATCCCAGATACTGGGAATGAACTTTGTCACCCAGGTGTTCTGAACCCTCTGTGCTACTCCGGGAATCAGAACTGTACAGTACGTTCAGATAGGATATAATAAGAAAGCTGTATAAGGTAAATAAATACTGGATCTTTTATGGGTGAACTTTCTGAACTAGCATAATATGGGAACATGAAACAAACTCATAAAAAGAGGGCAAAAGCCAAAGAGGATGAGAAGATGAGGTGAGGCATGCAACACAGAAAGAAACGAATCAACAAGCATGGCTTTTATTTGACATGTATTCAGACGAACATCCATTAAAGCCATAAATCTGCTTTAAGATTCAGGAGTCTGGAGCTTTGCTCTTGTGATTATTGTTATCCCCAGTATCCACTTCATGAATAAGAGTCTTTTTAAATGCTTATGTCCAGATAGGGCCTTGAAAGGCAATAGAGAGGCTTCAGGAGAATAAAACTAGGAGTGCAAATTAATCACTGAACATTGCAGATGGGTTTCTGACTAAAACTGGCTCACACTAAAGACCAAAAAGTCAGATCCCCAGGAAAACTCTTAACAGTCCGTGTCTATAGGACAAACACTCATTCAAATGCAATAAAAGAGAGGCAGGACTCCCAGAAGTTGCCCTTTATCCAAGAGAGGATCTATACTATTATCCACATGCGTCTCAGTTCTTCTTAAAGCCTTCAGAGATGGAGATTTAGCAGTCTCTCATGGCTTTTAGCTAAACTGGCTGCACAGTCTCCATGCTTATCCTCATATCGCATCCCTGTATAATCAAAGAAGATTGTGTGAAGAAGCCACCAGGTTTGGGGACTAACATGTCACCCACAGCACTGGAATTTCCAGTGTTGAAATGTGTGAATAAAGGCTGTATAGAGCCGGTCCAACTACTTTGGAAAAGACTGATATTCTCATGTTGAAAATCTGAAGTGTTACACTATCATTTTATTTCATTTAAAGAACAATTGGGCAATGATTACTATTGGTATCACTACAGTATTTTAAAGTAATTTTCTTACATGAATTATACCTGGCTTGGAATAAATGAACAAGTTTTATAAAGCAGACTGTGTAATGAAGATAATTAAAACAGTGTACGATCCTGTTCAAGACACAATTTCAGGCCATTATAAAACAGCATTGCCCAATCATAAATTGAATCTCTATCTAAAGTACCACCACAATATCACAATGCCACTTAATAGCGCAGATTGTTTATTAAAGCAATAGGAATATAATTTATGCAGCCTTTAACTGACCAGTTTTGAAAAGGAAGACTTCTGGGAAATAATGTCTGATATTTTCAAAATCTGGCAATCACACAGGCTCCTTGAAAATTAATCATGTCAGCAAGAGCAGCGAGGTGAATTATGGAGATTGTTAAGGCTTTTAAGCTCTGAAATGGATGCAACCCACTTTCTCAACCTGTCCAATCATAACAGTAGTAATAGCCCCGCTGGTTGTTTTTGCAGCTTGCGAGCAGAGCTGCGCAACGATCTGGCCTCCGAACAAACACGCTCCGGCAGCCACCGGCCCGACACCGCTTCCTTCCATGTTGCCAGCCATCTGCTCCAAGTCACAGGGAGCACGCACCCAGCTCCGGTTTCTCCGGAGCGACACTGAAAACGCGTGGGTGTAGTTTACAGAGACGTGTGCCAAAGACAATTCTAGGGCTGCTAAACTATTCACATCTCATAAGGTTCCTCTGCTGAGGTCCTGTGCTAAAAAAGGTACAGCTCGACTTTGCACTATGCCTTCAATGACCAGCAGGAAAATGCTCATTCCTGTCTCCTGTGACTCTCCATTTTCAGTCGTTTGGAGGATGACTCTGCAGGATGAAGGAAGTAAGAAAAAAAAAAAGGATGAGAGGAGGTGTGCTGTTATGAGCCACCATGTGGGGCTCCAGACTGACCAGTACCTGTGTCTTTCCTCCACTCGGCACCAGCCCCAAGAGGAGTGGGACATGCTGAGGGTGACATGGGCCAGTCCAGGGCTCCGTGTCCGGTCTCCTGCCAACAATGCTCTTGTGGAAGGCACATGGAATCATAGATCGTAACAGTTGGAAAAGACCTTTTAGATCATCGAGTCCAACTGTAAACTCGTCACTGCTATGTCTGCTAAACCATGTCCCTAAGTGCCTCATCTACACACTTCTTAAACACTGCTAGGTACAGTGACTCTACCACTTTCCTAGACAGTCTGTTTCGATACTGCTCTTTCCATGTAGATTTTTTCCTAACATCTAACCTGAACCCCTCCTAGCACAGCTTGAGGCCATCTCCTCTCATCCTGTCAGTAGTTGTTTTGGAGAAGAAATGGTAGGATATTCACCAGCGTAAGCATCCCTGTGGGTCAAAAGAGTGGAAGGGATATCAGTGGGGTGGAGGGGACTTTGAGTCATTATTTTATTTCTCCCAGAGTCTCATGCAGATGTTGATATCCTAGAAACTTCCCAGAGTGCTATGAGTTGAAGGAGTTTCCCAAATCCCACTTGCTGACTGCCTGCAAAGAATAAGGGCAGACCTAGACCATGCCACACTGAGCTGTGACACCCAACATTCAGCTTTCATTTTGTCAGTCATTTTTGTTGGTTTGTGGCAAAATTTACTCTCAGGAAGTCCCTGTCCTAATACACTACAGTTGCTACAGTTCAGAGGTGCTTTCAAAGCCCAAAATCAGTCCCTTTTGCCAGCCAACATCTCCTTCCTGAAAGAAAAATGCCTTCACTTAGTAAGGATATGTAGAAGCACACCCTGGCTCCAACTCATGAGCTTATATTTTGGGCCATCAGTAAGGACAGCAATTCCAAAGGCAATAAACACCTAAGAAATAGCCGTTCATGAACACAGAGACGAGCTCACTGGCACAGCCACAGCAATGCTCTCTCCAAGGCTGAAAGCAGAGGGGCTTAGAAGGTGTCAGGCTACACTACGCTCAGCTTGTAGAGCTTGTGGCTTTAATACCAGGCAGGACTGCATGTCAGCACAGAGTGGAAACAGCATCGCAGTATTACTAGCCAGCTTAAAGATCAAGTTCATGGGCTACCATGGGCCAGACACTGTTTTTTAGCTTGCTCTGCATTATATGAGGCAACAGCTTGCTTTTTATTTTCTACAGCAAAAGCTGAATTGAGGGCCTGGCAAATTGCAAGGGTAATGACCTGAGAGTTCCTGCCACAATTGCTGCCTGAGTGGCCAAATGTTGGATAAGTTACCATGATTCTGCAAACGCGACATTGCAGCAGCTCCTAGCCTGCCAGCTCCCAGCCTGCCAGCTCCCGGGCCACTGCACGCTTAGGAGGTCACCGAGGCCACACACAGGCAGACCGAGGGACTCCAGACCCCTGTGGCGTGGGGCCAGCTCTGCTCCCCTCCTTGGGCTCCCCTGCCTGCCCAGGGGATGGCCCAGCAGCACCCACACATGCACTGTGCCCGTGCCCAGCTGCTCTGCAGGCACTTTTGGGAGCCTGGCAGCTCCTCAGGCACGTAATCCTTGCTAGCAAGCTGAAGGCAACCCCCAAATGGCAAAGCGGAAAAGGTCACTCAGAGCAACCTTTCTGCATCATGGTATTTGCAGCCATTCAACAGCATGTGATGAAGCATCTTTTTTTTTTTCTCTCTCTCCCCACAATCCATTGGAAATATTAAAAGGAGCCTGTTTACAGCATATAGTAGGTCTTTTATTACCCTGCACGAGTCTAGCTTAGTAAGATCTGAAAACTTGTATGTGTTTACCCCAATTTTACAACTCTACGAATAACATTCAGCTTTGCGCTTTCTCTCCCGGTCTTATCACCGTGAAATCCCACTCCTGTGAGCTTCATTTCAGAAAGTGGCTCATGATGACACACGGGGAAAACAGAGAGCCAGACCTCATCTGGAGAGACTTTTATTTTATTTGCTGTTTGGCATTGCTATGCCATGATGATCTGTCTACACACAAAGAGAATGAGAAGCATGAAGAGAAGGTGGGGATTGGAAAGGAGTGCCTATTTGCTGCAAGGAAGATATATGCCTTTCTGATTTCCTTCCAATGATACATATTGCTGAAAGTCAGAGCTGTGCCTGGCTGTCAGGGATATCATTTAGCAATACCCTCTGGCTCCCTCTCTCTCTCCACAGCACAAAATTATTTCCAATCTTGTTGGATTGCTTTTTAATACAGAGTTCATGCTGAAACCTCGGTGACTTTGGACAACGATTATCACTTGCGATTATGTTCCCAGCCTTGGAAGCAGCCTACCCTGTGGGACATTGGAAATTTCCTCCTGCCATCTGGTGTTTGCTGCCATGATTGCAAACATCACGTGAGCTGTTGCTCAAAATCGCAACCAATGAAACTTGTAGCACAGGTTTTAATCTCTTGGCTAGCCCAAACACCCAGCCAAGTGGAGGGCATTGCCAGGCCACCCTGGCCGGACGCCTGGCTCCAGAGGACACGCGAGCCTCTGTGACTGTGACCGACCACCCTCTGCTCCCAGGTTGCCAGCTCCTTTACGCTCATGGAAATCAGCTCCCCACACCTGGTGGCTCAGAGGAAGCTTTAGATGCGAAGTCAACGTTCAGGAAGTCTTGGCACCCTTGAGCCTCCTGTATTCCTGCTGCTCATTGGATAGGATTTTCAAATTCCTCTCTCTGGAACAAAGCAGCATGAGTGTTTGTTTTGTATCCCAAATAGACATATAAGGAAAGAAAGGAAGAAGGTATTAATGGCTGCATACATTCAGAAGGGAAATGAAAGACTATTCAAGATGGTCAGCAAGAAAGTGTGTATCTAAAAGAAAGAGAAATTGTGTGGGTACAAGCTAGGAAGCCAAACAAATCAAAGCCCAGCAGTGTTGCAGAATAGCTATATGACATTGGAAAGGTCCTTCAGCACCTTTTGCATAGTTTCAGTTTCAGTAATATAATGATATTAACACTTCCCAGTGGTATTTTAAGATTTCCCACACTCCTGAGCATCAGGACATTCTCAGTCACTATATTAGATTATTTTTCAAAATTCTCTCAACAAGATTAAGAAGTTTAGTCTCCAGGTTGGTTATTCTGTAATGTAGTTTTCTTACAATCTCATTCTAAGATATTTGATAGAAACACTAGGTAGAAGAGAGAGAGAAATATCTAACAGCAGTCTGTGTTGCAATTCTATGTTCCTCTGCTTTGAGGAACTTAGAGGGAAGGTAGTTCAGATGTTAGTATTAAATGTTAAATATTAATTATTTTAATCAGTAATAGCTGTGTAGAAATGCAATTTTAGGAATACAGAAAAGGAAAAAAAAGTCTCAGTATAACGTTCTTTGTTTTCTGTTCAAAAGATACATTACTTTCAAAAGTCACCATCAAAGGCACCACCGGTCATACCTTAATCTTTCTTTGCTAAAAAATCACCATTGAAGTATTATAACAAATAATCTCTAAGTGGTGGCCTTGTGGAAGCCATTACTCAAGCACTTGGAAAGTTGGTATCCAAGTTATGTAAGTTAATACAGAAATATATTTACAAATAAACATAACTAATGCTGTAACGCTTTCTGCTACTGCTTGTGGTGATGGACTGTGGCAGCCCAAGGTGGAATACCTCCGTTCCACCGTGTTAACACTGGCTGATGCCCAGAATAGCAATCTCTGTGTGCTAGTGCTTCTGGTTTATCAAGTTAATATGGAAGTGCAACTTGGTCTTTTTTATTTGCTCAGGATACTTGAGTTGAAGAATTGTTGCCCTCATGTTTAATGACTGAATATTGATGAGATACACTTTGATTCAAAATAAGCAGTCGAGTGAGAGTAAACAAAATATTCAGACAATTCAGGTCTTTTACTGTTGATTCTGTAGCAGTAACAATGCAGAAGGTTTCTTGCATGGCAGGGTAATTGAAAACAACCACATAGCTTTCATTTTAAAATTCTATATTTTATTCACTCAGAGATAACTGAAGCAATTCCATGTCAGTTTAATTAAATCGTATACTTCATACACACTTCATACTACTTTTTCTCAGATTACAAATCAGTGATAGATCTGTACCTGCTTCGGTAATCACCAGTTATCCATGTGCAACAATTTCTAGTAAAGAATAAAACCTTGAGGCAATTGAATAAAGCACAGTAAAATATGGAAATAATTACAGCAATTCAAAGATTTCCTTTGTCTTTTGGCAAAAGTCAGATATAGTAGATAATATTTTCTTCTCTACATAATGGCAGTTCTGCCTTCACAAGGACATTAAACTTACTAATTTTCCATTTCCTTTCCATTTCTAGAAAAGATACATTATTGCCTAATAACAAGAGGGAAAGCCAGAGTTTTGAAAAAAGCTAATCACCCGTCTTACTGCATTCTTTGCCATAACTGGTCTGCAGCCTCCTCCTGAAATATTTTCACTTACATCTTCCAACGCCTTCTGGAGTTTCATATAGGGTGACATCCTTCCTACCCCACTTCATCTATGAACCTAAGCTCCAGACTATGTCCAAAGTCCCAAGACTTTGCCTGTCTGCCACTTAGTGAGGTATATTCTATATGCTACTAGAGGCTGGCATGGTTTAAAAGCTGAAGCGTACTGAGATTTGAAGTTCTTTTACATGTTCTGCTGGAGGGGCATGATGAAGCAGATCAGGGCAAGAATGAGGCTGTGAGGGCGAGCATTAGAAGAGCAGAAAATGCAAAATGTCCAATTAAACGAAGGGGAAAACAAAACATGCCAGTACTAGTAGGAAGATTTCTAACAATAGGGATGTTTATTTCCTGAGGCATGCATATTAGAAAGACCTTTCTTGACAATACTTTTGTGGGTGGTAAGAGATGGAAAATACCTTTTTCTCTGTAACAACATCCTCTGAAGCAAGACAGTACTACAGCATATGGCTCATTTCATAGAAAGACTTAAGAAGAAACAAGCTTAATTTGCTTGTTGAAAAAAAGCTGGGGACTTTTTTTCCACTGATACTACAAAGTCCTTATACTGTTTGGCATAACAATCCTTGAATCTTGCAAGTAAACTAGGGATGAAAAGTGTCCCTTTGTTCCCTAAAATATCAAAGGAACTAATATGTTCCTTCCTCATGCCAATACTTATAACAATCATTAAGTCAACACAATAGATTCTGGGCTTTCATGTCCTTTGCAATGGTGGTACATACACAAAATATTATTATTGTTATTATGAATATTACTATTTTTAGGAATGCTCTGCTCTGACTACAGTAAGCCTATGAAATAGCAAATATTCAGTCAACAACTCAGCTACTAGAAGATCTCTTTGCGGCCCTTTTTCTCAAAGCAACATGCAAGAAAAGTATATGGAAAGAATTATAAAGTGAAAATTGCCATTAGAAAACGGAAAAGACAGAAGAGCTGTATTCTGGTCCTTTCATTGGTTTTATGCTGTGTTGTCCTGTTGGATTTGTCAGGACCAGAACCAAGCACCTGAAATAATCCAGTCTTCCTGGGAGCCTATAAATTTCCTTGGGATTAAATTCTACCAGGAAAAAAAATCTAGCAGCTGCAATTTTCTTTTAATTATTCTTAGTTGTGAGCATAATCGAAAAGAAATACTCTAAGTAAAACTACCAGCGCATACTGTCTTACTCTCAGATGTTCTGTAAAAGCAGATTTCTCCAGGACTTTTCTCTAGTGACAAACCAAAAACCTCATCTCAACTCTATTCTGATTTAATCTGATTTTACTTTTATTTGTACTTGTATTATTAGCATGAAGAAAAGTGTATTATTAGCATGAAGGATCTGGAACTTTTAAAGTTTTCTGGAATGTTCTAGTTTAAAGCTAGATGCTTATGATTATTATTAACATTACAAAGATATCCTCCGATCTAACCTGTCCCACATATCAATAACAATGGCTGTATTTGGTACTTTTTTTCTTTTTTGTTTTTCTTTGGGTTCATATTGTTTTACAGATGGAGAGACTGTCTCCCAGAGGGGCTGAGAGATGCCAACAGGTGCAAAAGAAGTCAATGAAATTGAAATCAGTTGTTTCAGTTTCTATCTGGAAAGATAATGCTTCATTTTAAAAGGAACCACTGAACTTGTGAACATCACAAGATCTTAAAGATCATTAGCTTAGCCCTGAGTGCATAACACAAACCTTTCAATTCCCCCACACACATGATTATACTTGATAAATCTAACTAGTGAATCAGTACACTGCATACATTGCAGTATCTTGACTGATTACATAATTTAGTTCCAAAAAGCCTGACATTGCAAATCCTCTTTTGTCATCAGTGAGCATCCCATCTGCATGATCCCTGAGGGATAAAAAACAGTGAAAGCAGATATTTCAAATATAGAGCATCAGCCCATGAAAACTGCAGTCTGAGACAGAGTGAAGGTCAGTGAAAGTGCAAGTTTTGTCCAGCTCTAGGTCTCTGGAATACCTGACTGAAGTATCATACAACCTTTTTCTTGAGATCCTCACTAGAAGTTAGGCACTGGCATGAGGAATCCATCCCAGTTCTTTTAAGTGCTTTTTGTTACAAGAGCTCATGTGCACATGTGTGATCATTGCTATAGATGTTTAGAAATCCAGTTCATCCAGGCTGGATGAATTGAGAAAAGCTCTTTGTTCTTTATGTTTATCATTAAGCATTTTCACCTTAAATCAAGGTACTCAGTGCTCTGTGATAAAACATGTAGTTTGGCTGAATGCTTTTTTTGCCTTTCCACCTATGGCAGACATTTTCTGCGTCAAAACATTATTTACATACGCCACTCTCTTTCGTATTGGTTTGGTAAGTGTTTGTTGGCTGAACACAATGGAACAGTAACGTTGGCCAAACATAACCACCTTGACTAGAAATGAAGACAGCAGCTATCACTGGCTGCTAACTCGCACAAAGCTGACGTGAGTTTGAAGCACTGATTGGTAATTAAATGCCTCAAATTCGCAAATGCCTTTCTTCATGTAATGTAAATGACCTGGGTGCGGTACAGTAATATTGATTTAGAAAATCAAGCCAATTCACTGCTGAATCTTGAAAAATTAAGCAAGAATACAGGACGTACTAAGCTACAAACAGCAACAAGTGACGGGCAGCTTCCTTTGGATGATCTACAGAACAAATAAATAAACAAAAAACACCCATAAGACATATTAGTGTGAGCATTGAAGTAATAGAATAAAGCCTAGATGTTTGTAGAGCCATGCATTTAATTCATCATATCCACTTATAAGTAGTTTAGCTGCTATTCTGGTTGATAAACACTACACACAATTTTTCACAGGAGGGATGTAAGGCCAGGACAAACTCATATACTGAATGTGAGGTTCTCTTAATTAGTTTTCTTCATGCTTACCTTTAGTCTTGTCATTATTTCATGTATTTGATTCAACTTTGTTGACTATTTTTTCTCCCTTTAAGTAGAAACAATAACATAGAATTCATCAGTGTATCCCTGTGTTTGATGACATCACAGGACTGGCATTGGAGTAGGGAAGAAGCCAAAGAGAAAGATTATTCTTGATATATCTGTCACCAAGTCTTACTTAGATGCACTGTAACTTAGCACTGGTCACCCACCATATAACCTCACAAAAGCTCTTTCCTGTCCACCCACTTCACACAACACAAACTCTCACAGCAACAAAATACAGTGTGCCCTAGGTGTCTCAGCAGAGAAACACAAATTGTTGAGCACTTCTTGGTTACTGCAGATCATGGTGCTATAAGCAACAGAAGAATCTAGACATTTTGGTGGTTGATAGCACAGCTCTTTAACATCGTACTCTTATAGAATTGGTGCAAGAAAAGAACAAGTGCAGGGTCCTGCACCTGAGGCAGAATAACTCCAGGCACCAGTACGGGCTGGGGACCGACCTTCTGGAGAGCAGCCCTGCAGAGAGGGACCTGGGTGTCATGGTGGACTATAAGTCGGCCATGAGGCAGCAGTGTGCCCTCGTGGCCAAGAAGGCCAATGGGATCCTGGGGTGCATTAAGCAGAGCGTCTCCAGCAGGTCGAGGGAGGTGATTCTGCCCCTCTACTCAGCCCTGGTGAGGCCGCACCTCAAGTACTGGGTGCAGTTCTGGGCTCCCCAGTGCAGGAGGGATGTGGAGCTGCTAGAGAGAGTCCAGCGCAGGGCCACGAAGATGATCAGGGGTCTGGAACATCTGCCCTGTGAGGAAAGGCTGAGAGAGCTGGGCCTGTTTAGCCAGAAGAGAAGGCTGAGAGGGGACCTGATCAGTGGACATGATATGCGCTGATATTGTACTGTACATATGCTATACCTTTCAGGAGGGAGTGAGGAGAATGACATCAGCCTCTTTTCAGTGGTGGCTAGCAATAGGACAAGAGGGAATGGCCACAAACTGAAGCACCAAAATGTCCACAGTAACTTAAGGAAAAATTTCTTTACTGTGAGGGTGACAGAGCACTGGAACAGGTTGCCAAGAGAGGTTGCGGAGTCTCCTTCTCTGGAAATCTTCAAAATCCACTTGGACACCACCCTTAGGTGACTCTGCATGTGCAGGGTGGGCTTGGACTAGGTGATCTCTAGAGGTCCCTGCCAATCTTAAGGATTCTATGCCAGTGATCCCTGACTGCACAAAGAAACCAAATCCCAGGTCTCCTAAAGAATCAGGATAACTAACTCTTATTGATTTCCTCTGAGTCACACAGGCAGTTGTTATTAGAACAGGGGATCCAGAGTACAGACTAGGATCTTGCTCACTGTCATCTTGCAATTAATCCAATTATCCTTCCTATTTATACAGTACTTTCACTCCACTGCATAGAGTAGAACACTATAATGTAATTTCAGGAGCACAGCAGCCAATTACTAGGATGTATCCAGATTCACGAAGATCCTATAATGCTATTAAAATACATCTTTTGAAACTGCAGCCTGCCCTAGAAAAGACTGTACTGTAATTCCCATGTGCTGTCAGAACAGATCAGCCAAGAGCTGAAGTTCAAGCTTCTGACCTATCATGAGGGACAAGGGAATAAATACTTGTCCCTCTTCACTAATCAAGTACCTCCCAGCAGGCAGCTGGCAATGGAAGCAACATTCCTAGAGGCAATCTATAAAAAGATTATTTGCTATTAAGGAAATTCAGTAGCGTCTTAGGTAAGGAAGTGGTCCTCAGAAAAAGACGCTGAAGTCAAACCCCATATTTTCATCTGGTACTCGTTAGGCAAAAAAATAATCCAATGGAAATGGCTGCTTACACATAACCAGAACAGTCTGCTCTGCCTGAGACAAAGTTTATAAGCCAGACAAATTTTTTTTGTGGCTTTGTGTGATTTACTACAGCATGTTGCCACTAACTAAGAGATTTTGATGTAGTGTATATCTAAACAGAGCTAGTCTCTGTTATTATCCTGATAAAGTGAGTCCTGAATCATAGAAATGATTTTTGGTGTGTCATGTCTATCTTTAAGTTCAGAGGTGAATTTATTAAACACACATATAAATAATAGTAGAGAGGCAAGACTCTTCCTCTTACAAGCTATTTTGCAGGTAGAGGGCCTTACATTAATTCATAGATCCCCTAGTGTTAGGCTTGCTTTGACATGCTGCTTAAGAATCATTCTCTATTAATTAGCACTATGTTCAATAAAAAATACAATTTATCAACTGACAGGCAGCATTAATTTCATGACACCATGAGAATAATTACAAAATTAAATTACTCTCAGTACTGATTTAAAAAAATACTGCATTTCAGGATCTCTCTCTCTTTGTGCTAAATGAAATACAAATATAATTATGGGGTGAAGGTTACAAGGCAGTATTCTGATATTTTTACCCAGTGGGATGTTTAATGGCCCTGGAAAGCTATAACAACATTCAGTTAAACATTGCTAGGCATTTAAGCCAAAAATAGCCAAGACACAGCCATGACAAAGTCATTATCTGGTGAATGTTCAGTAAGAGAAAAGTTGGGCAGATTCCAGTCCCTTCCGAACAAGCACCGCCTATAAAACTGGTAGGTACAGAGCTATCATCACCTGCCATCCAGAAAAGTAACTAGGTGAAAGAGAGATTCAAGAGGCCTCTGCTGTCCTCGTGGCAGTCCCAGAACAGGATTAGGAGGATAAGTAGGAAGATCTGATCTGGACAAGGGATGCAGAAAGGATTGACTAGAAGAAGCAATGGGTTTGGGATAGTGGGGATCTGTGTAGTGGTGAGGCTGAGAGAACATCTAATGCAAAGGACAATACGATATGGTGAGCATTTGTCTTGAATTCTGTTCTTGCAAATCCATTCAAGTAGTGAGTCTTAATGCTGAACAAGCCTGACTATTCAAACCAGAGGTTCAGAAACACTCTGTGTAGTATATACAGAGCAGGGCAAAAAACTGCAGAACAAGCACAAGATCAAGACCATGCATCAAGATGTATTAATAATTGCTGAAAGCTCCCACCACCAGAAAAATGCATCTGCAACAACTATACGATACCTCCTTTCCTTTAGCAGGTGTACAAAGTAATGAGAGCAACCCAATGAGCAGGAGGGATTTATTTCATAGCTGTTAGAACTTGCCTCTCACATGAAGGAGATAATCTCCCAAGATTTACTCCTACTGTGGGATATTCCAATCATTCCATGGATTTCAGGATTAGCTGTATCTAAGATACGGATTTCTAGCTATTTTGAAATGTCAGGAGTGAGAACTCATATAATTAACTGCTTGTTAGTCCCGTTCTGAAAGACTCGAACTCACCGAATGTGAGTCTCTCCATGTTGTAGTGCAACAATAAGCAATTGGATAACCTATTTTCCAGTATGGAAGCATTGTTAGAAATGTACTGGGCTGGAGAAAATCTAATTTGAGTTTTGCAATACCTTTTAGGGCCTTACTAAACACCCATATGGAAAACCTAGCGTTTGCTTCACCAAGGGCAAATGTTGTACATATCCTTTTCATTTCTTTGTCCTTTTCCAAAAATAAAGACCCTTTGTGTGAGGGTGTTGTATACTCTGGTTTCCTTTCTGTTTGTGGAGGGCAGGCTGAGGAGGCAGGATAAAGCACTTTCCTTTCACCTCCGAGAACTTTGTGTTCACATCCTGAATATTGTCTCAAGTGAAATAAGGCTGGCGTTAATTTACACAAAGTGATTTTCTATGGACATGTGTTCTTAGTATACAGCTGTTGAGTGAAAAAACCACTATGTGACTGACCCAATCATTTTTTGTAAAATAGTGGGTAGGGACCAATCCAGGTAGTCCATCTATGAATTTGGCTGAAACTACTAGCAGACTTCTAACTCACATTAAAATTTCAAAAATAGGAAAACTGACTTGCTTGATCCTGACTTCAATAAAGTTTGCGCTGTAAGAGTTTCATTGTCTTCAAACTTAGATATGAAGCAAATCTAGTAGTACACAGTTCACTTCCTAAAACGAAGCTGAATGGGACCGGAGGTCAAAAGAAAGCAGGAAAACTGTCTAAATCTCTCAAAGAGCAAACTAAAGGTTATTTCAATTTTGATTGTAAATTGATTTGATTTTTAAAGGTAGATTATAAAATGACAGATCCCGAACTTATGTGGAAAGTTTTAATTCACCGCCTTCAAGCAAAGAAGCTATCGTTAGAGTGCTAGACTTGGCTGAGAAGGTTTTATCCTGTATCCATTTACCTAAGAAACTGTGACCCATGGGTTCAGGGAGAGGTTTGATTTTATTGGAATGATTCATGATATTACAGCACTATGTTCTCTTTGGATATTTGATGTTCATGGTGATGTAATTTTCTTGCATTGAAAGGCCTTTTTTTGTCTCGTTCTACCTGTCTCCTTTTGGGGAGATCAGACAAGAAAAAGGTTCTTCTAAGGAGGTACTCTGAGTTCTCGTAAATTGATACTTGTCCATGCACATGCGCAGCCCAGTCCTGTTTGTAATAACCTCAAGAACAACCTCTATGCCAGAAATAGTTTATCAGGAAAACCAAAAGTATTTGAGCTATACTGTAACTTATGAGGTCAATGTAAACATTACACCTGGAAAAGCAATAGGAGACATAAACCTTGAACAAATGACACCAGAGTAAAAAGCTGCAGCCAAGATAAATTGGCATGGCAGAATCCAAAAATTTTCTAAAACTGAGCATTTAGGAACAAATCCTAGAGATAGGCCAGTCAGATGGGACTGACTGTACCCAACACCCCCACCTTGACACTGTAGGTTTGCATCGCACCACTTGCTGCTCAGCTCCGCTGCCTTTCTCCTGCAGAGGGGCATTTGCTGGGTGCAGCTCTTCAGGAGATGCATGAACCAGTGCTGTGACAAAGAAGTCCAATTGCTGAGGAGAAGCTAGAGCAGAGTTGTAATGACACCAGAGGAATGGGTCACCCCAGCAGACATACTTCTGTCATGACTTTTCTCTGTCTCATCACCTTCTGTTTCAGTTACAACACTACAATGTGTCTGACTTTCGCAAAGATGACAAAAAACAAACATTGCAATGGGTTTGTCCAGTTCACACACACATAATCATTGAAACAGGATGTTAAGCAAGACTAAACCTCAGATTCTGCACAAATTTATATTGAAAGATGATATATTTGATCATATTCACAAATTGCACTAATTCCAAAAGTCCATTTTCAGACTGAAATTTGGAACACACAGGTGAGTTTGTTAGAAACCCTGGCTCTGAATACAGGCAAAGCTCTCCTTTCACATCTGTTTAGATTAGGGGAAGCAAAGTTTCTTTCTCATATTTTAGATCTCCTGTTCTCTCTCACTCTAAGATTGCTTGGCAATCTGTGCTAGCATAGGTGAACTAGCATATGCTAACAACAACATTCATTCACAATTTATTCATAAGAATTCCAACCAACCTTTAGTCTCCAGCCAAGCCAAAAAAAGGTGCAAACATATTTGAGCTTCAGTTTTCAAGCACTTTATTCGATGCATTTGAAATTAACTGCATTTCACTTCTCTGAAAGCTCTCATGCCATCCATTTCTGGCATGTGCATAAATGTTGGGTCACGGCAACAGGACATTAGAAATAATCCTGGAATGTCATCAAAGAGTGGACCACATTTCTTCATCACTTGTGGTCATCCATCTCCACTTTTCCCTATTTTTTGGTGTACCATAATGAGAAAGCAAAGAAACATCTCTCAGGATAGCTGCACTGTCATAGAGTCTTATCTTAGTTGTACAGATTTCATACTCAAGTTCTGTAGAGAAGCAAAAGAAAAAAATGTCAAAGACACTCTTTACATATCAGGCCAACTATTCTGTTTTATTAGCTTTTGCCTGTTTTGTTTGCCTCTTTTACAAGCACATCACATGCTTCCCACAGTGAAAGTAAGAGTCCCTTAATCTTTTGGTGTTTGGACTCCAGGATGTTTGAACCCCTAGGCTTCAAAAGGTATGTGTGCTTTGTGTCCAAGTATTGTTTACCTAACAACTGAGTTATTCAAGAGAAACAGCAGCCACTTCTCTCCTCCCACCAGCTTTTGCAAAACAAAGCCCCAAGTCTCCTCAGGAGAAAACTTTGTTGCTTTGCTGTTGCTTAAGAAACTGTCATGCCTGGGATAGACACCAATGACCACAACCCACCCTACTGAAGCAAATAGTTCAATGCCAGGGTCAGGTTAATTGGATGTACTAAGTGCCATCAGGCATCTTTATTACAAATATTCTTGCAACATTAGCTGTTAATGTTCAAAAAAGAATTCATATCAGATTTAGCCAGGACACAGGAAGGGTGAGAGGCCAATTCTGCTAAGAACTGTTGCTTGCTCTGACAGAAGATGTTAAGTTTTATGGCCAGCATGCGAGTTAACAAGAAGAAAATTCAGTACTAAGCAGCATACTCCAATAATGATCATTCCTAATAATTCGACTGAGTTAGAAACACTCTGGTCTTTGCCACTTACTGACTCTATATTCTTATATTTTTTTTCCAGACACATTCTAGGAGAGAAAAGGAACATTCACACCGAACAATTTAATAGTGAAATTAATCAGTCCAGATGTGAGTTGGACTTACTTACAATAATTAAGGTGGTTTTCTCTTCCCAAAGTGGCTGTTTAACTCCTGTATGCACTCCTGGGAATCACAGAACACCACATCCCATGCTGTAAGTACTATATAGAATTCCATTTACAAGAGATAATATATTGCAATATTAATGTATTCAATGATGTTAGCACAGAAAGACATATTCCTCATCAAACTATTCTTTAAGGAAGCAAAGCAAAAGGCGAAAAAAAACAAAAAAAGGCACCATAATTAAAACTAGTTGTTCTCAGGAAGACCAAACACTTCTGGAGACTTGACAGTGTGTTCTGCCACCACCCTATCATACAGACACCATGGTAATGAATGATTCAGATATATTGCTGATAAAATCCAAGAAAGGTGACATAATTCATAATAATAATAGGCAGATGGACAGACTGATTTAAAAAGTAGTCTGTTCATTCCTGTTTCTCACAATACTATTCCCTCCTTTTGATTCACAATTTAAGCCTCCTTTTATTCGAGTCCTGGCTCCAGCCAATCCTTTCAGAAGGAAAACTGGCACACCAAGCAGTAACAGCCTTCCCATAAATGCAACTGCTTTTCTTCTCCATGGACCCATTGACTGGTTCATCTTTCAAGCCCACTCTCAAAACATTTCTTCCAGCAGACTTTTCACCCCAAACATCCATGCAGGAGCTTTCAGAACTCCTGCAGATGCAGAAATGGAAGCAAGCTACCTGTTAGTACAGGAGTGAGAATGGTCCTGTGGTCAATACACTTGGCTTGTGACTCAGGATATATGGGTTCCCTCCTTCATTTTTGTGAGACTTTGTACTAATCACTCCCCTTACCTTTTCTCTCAATTTGCCTTCCCTTAAGGAAAGGGCTGCGATAACAGGGCTTCCAAACCACCCAGGGACATGAGTATTTGTTTAATGTAGGCAGCAGAAAGAACATTCACTAGTTTTACTTACACAAACAAGCAACTTACCATAAAGAGCTACTACGTTATAATTACTCATCGTATCCAACCTCCTTAACCAAACTTTCCCTAAAACCTACATCTATGTTAAGAGTGCTCAGCAAGCAAACACCTAATGAGCCAGGAGACCAAGCCTTGTTATGGTAAGCAGATAGGCACCACCCAAGGAAGGTAGCCGAAGGCAATGGGTAGCTGGAGAAAACACAAAGAAAATAGAAAATAGCTTTTTCATAAGTGAGCTCCTCCCCAGCAGCACACAGACACGCCTAAACTAGCTCTAAACAGGTTAAAAAAAAAAAAGAAAAAAAAAAGAAAACAACCTTCCAGCCTTTTCTACCTAGCAACAGGCTGATTTACAGCGATTAAATGCTCTAACACAAACATACCTGCCAATGTGATGCACTTTTCCTTTAAAATAATAAGGGAACAATTCTTAGTAAGCAGACAGAAAGGTGTGCCTTGTATGTCCTTATATTGCCTTCTAACAACAGCAGCATGTTGTTACCAGGGAGCTGTCTACTCGGTTACTTAACGAAATATGTCCTTCCCAATACCAAAAGAAAACATGCACATCCCCCAGCGAGCAAGCTGCTGGAATCCTTTCCAGCAAATATTTTTGCCCAACCCGATAACCTTCTGCAACACATTGCAATCATGGTAAAATGTGTTAAGCAGTGATAAAAGGGGGAAGAAAGAGAGATTTGAGATCTCTTCTTGCAAACTCCCCTTCCAAACTACACTCCCTGCCTCACTGCTTTCTGCAGTCTTGCAGCCCTTTGCACCCCCATACACGATTGTGAGCACTTGATTTGACCCCATATTATTCATTAAAAGGTAAGGGAAACACTCTTCAGAGAGCTGCTCTATCTGCTTATCATAGCATGAATCTCACCCAACATTTTTTTTAAATCACTCTGATGTCTGCACACATGTGGTGCATGCCCCTGGGCTCAGGAACCTTATCGCGTTGTGGATCTGAACAGAACCGTGCACGCTCTATATCTATAAATAACAGAAGTAATTATTACTAGTAAATAGTATATACGAGCTCATTTAGAATGAATCATCTTCTCCAACCAGCCCAGAGAATGAACAAAATAGGCAAAGCTACAAGGCAACACTTTAAAATACTTTTCATATAATTATTATGAAATTGCATTAGGGTATGACTCACTCCTGCAAATGCAGGGTTTATTGAGGGTAATTAAAATAAGTCACTATCTCTTCAAGGCGGTGATTCATAGGCCGCTGCCCATAGCAGAGTGCAGTGAAGTCAGAGAGAAGCTCCTGCCTTCACACTGAAACAGCAGCAGCAGCTTATTGGAGCAGCAAGGAGATTCAGTCTGCTCTTCCTTTAACTCCACTTAGGCAGCAGGTTTGGTTTTTGAAATCCCCATCCAAAAAGTCAGATTACCCATGTAGTAGCCAAAGTTTCTTATTAGGACTCTGGAAGAAAAGGGGAGAGTTTGGCGTGACTGGGATGTACTCAAATGCCATTTCCTTGCTGCTTTTAGTACTTCAAACCCTAAAATGGTGGAGCCTGTGTGGAGCTGCATAGCAATCACCTATTCCAGAGGTACTAACTATAAGGTGCCATATATAGGGATCATTTCGTGATAAAAGTAGACTTGCACCTAACGTGAATAAAAACCACCAAACGGATAAGGAGACGAAATGAAGACCATCATGTCCTTTTGATACCATGGGATGAATTAAGTAAGTAAATTGGGTGACATTAAGCATTATCCGTGTATATCTGCACACTGCCTGACAGGAATGTTGGAGTATATTTTCTAAAACCTCTTTTTTTCAAAAAAAAAAAAAAAATATGCCCCCAGCTGAGTCAGGCCAGAGCAATTCTCATCTCCAGGGAATTTGTTTGACAAAATAGAAAGCTCCGAAAAAAAAGTGAGTACAACTCTTATGACAGCATGCAAGTAGCACTTTTGACCTTTACCATCCACTGTTTTCCGTGCTTCAGAGTTGTGTCTTTTCTAGCATACTGTTCTTTACTAAATGCACTTTATTTTTTTTTAAGTATATTCTTTTCGTGAGCTTTTCAGCTCTTTTGATATGGCAGAAGCCAGACATGAAATATACTTCTCATTGATATTCTTAAGAGCATCTCATAACAGATTAATGTCCACCAGATGATAATTAACTTAGGGAAGACAGTATGCTTTCAATATATACATTAATCTAAAATCTATCAATATTAGGAAATGTACTTCTTGTGAATAAGTGATGAAGCCAACAGCATATTAAAAGAATATTTTCTCATTATATATCTCTTCAGAGTAACAGATTATAATTGCAGAAATCTGTGACGGTTCAGTATTAATTAACTGCCTTCTTTTCCTAAAGCTTAGCAGGGAAACTTAGAAAAGTTTGGCAGTACTGTATCAATAAGGGAGCACATGCAGAGTTTAACCTGTTTTATGAACCTAATCAGGACGAATTTGTTAATGAATCTGTCACAGCTATAGAGGTATGTGCAGAGTTCACAATGTTCAAGCCAGGTTTACCTTTAGCCTAAAATAATTACCTTCCCTTTTGGCTTCCCAGAAAATGCCAACTTCTGAGCAGCTGCTACACCAATTTCTGTGTATCAAGGGGAATATTAACATATTGTCTTGACAAGCCCCATTTGAATCTAAGGCATGGTATTGTGTATTGCCCCAGGGCCTAAAAGGGAGGGTGTAATTCATTTACCAAGCCTTTTTTTTTTCTTTTTTAAGGATATATAATTACCAATTTTGCTTTTTGAGAAATAAGATCCTAACTGATAAAAACAATGCACAGTGGAATTTGTATCCCAGTTTGCAAATCAGTAAGGCATATCGCTGGTTACAGGTCTGCTTATGTAAAAAAAGAGGCAAAAACATAAAGTGTCTTTTACTCACCTACAGTTGATGTATTAGAACTTTCTGACCATATAAAAAGACCGGGATGATCTTCCATAGGTCATCATGGCTTCTGTCTAACTTCTTGCCTCCTTCTGCCACACTATTCTTGTGGGTCAGGTCTTCCCATGATGTAAACTTTAAACTACATCATTCACTGGGGTTACACAGTCCTATATTAAAGGTGGACCTCACACATTACCTTTTGCCAGGCCATTCTGCGTTGTGGCTGTCCTTTATGAAGTAAGCTTTTCGTTTCAAAACATGAGTGAATCATGGGCACGCAGCAGCCTTCTAAAATCAGCATCGCAGATAACCAGCCCTAGCAAATAAATCTTGCAGACTGTTCCAGCAGAGACAGGCTAATTTTGCGAGAGAGCAGTCCAAATGAACAGACCAAAATCTTAGCTGACCTCTTCTCCCAACTGTAATGACATTTATTTCTTAGTGTTCCAGCACCTTTATCCAAAGTCTCTTTCATATAAAATTATTTCACTCCCTTTTTTCCTCAGATTTTTTTTAGGAACATTATTGGACAGAGCAAAGAAGCAAAGAATTGTGTCAAAACATTTCCTGTTCTGTCCCTTTTTTTTTTTTTTTTTTTTTTTTTAGGCATGTGCTCAAGCACCCTGGAAAACAATTCAACATTTTTCACTGAGCTGTCTTCTAAACACAAAGGAATCCAAACTAGAGAACATCAGTCACCTCACAAACAGGAAACCTTTGAAATGTACTCTTTATTTCTAAAAGAAATATACTTAATCCCAAATTCTAGATCTTCCTGAAATACACTGGACATATTACTTCCCTCTTCTAATTCATGTCCATCCTTTAAAAAAAACCAGCACGTTGCTTTATCTCGCCAACAGATTTTCATTAGTTCAAGGAAAAACAAACAAAAACCAACCACAAACAAACAACAACAAAAAAGCACCAAGGCCATCATTGCAGGAGTAGGAATAATTCTGTATGAACTATGTATGGTTGTGCTTTAAAGAACTCTACAAAATTGTTTTTATTATAACTATTGTACTATTTTTCTCATCCCTCCATTCCTATATTTAGGATTCTGAGTTTTCTGAATACAAACTTCCCAGATTAGAGACTATCTATTTATTTATCTCTGCTATATCTATGACAGTATTAGACAGAATCAGAACAACATTCACCTTAATGCCTTTGCTTTCAATGTTCACCTAAGGCGCCTGGCAGCAAACCAACTTTTAGCCATCATAGGTACAAAATCAGTTGGGATATACACCTGCAAATAGTAATTTTCCTGTATTTTCCCAATGCATCATTTTTTTTCAGGAAATCAGGATGCTCAGCTGTCTGAACAGTGTGTGAGACTGCACTTAGTCTTGCTCCTCCTCTTAGCTAGTGCAACATCAATATATAAGCCAGCTTCCAAGGCAATAAGCAAGCTTTTTTGCTCCCAGTGGCAAAGGAAGACTAAAGGTAGATTCTGACCAAGCCACCAGAAATGCAGTTTATGGAAGAATATAGCCTTTGACTTACTTGTTTTACTACTTCAGGATAAACTGAGCCCAGAAGTTACTCTTGAATATATATTAGGCCAATGAGTTAAAGGAAGAAGAAACCTCTTCGTATCCATTAAGAAAACAATATTTTGGCATTTAATAAAAATCAAGCTTTTTCTCCAGAAAAATTCAACATGGGACAACAAAGATGTTCCAAGGTAGGGTGTGCCAATTTCGCACAGGGATGCCTGAGTAGGCTACAACAATTTAGCTGAATTTTAGAGGAAACTGGACAAGGACATATAAAAAGAAACCATATATTTTGGAAGTCTTTTCTGACAAGCTTGCCTTGATGTTGCTCTTTCTGAAGCATCTAATTATGGCCAGTGTAGAAGATTTGGTACTTGTCTAGATGGATCCTTAGTCTGACCCCGTGTAAGACTTTCCATATTTTTATCTATATATTCTTAAAACTGTTTTTTGGGGGGTTTTTTTTGTTTGTTTTAAAGAAATTAGCTAAATGCCCATGTGGCTTCTCACCTGTCTGTTTGTCAGACTTCCTGTAATCACTTTGGAAGCTTTTTACCAGCTTCAAGCAAGGTTCACAAAGAGATAAAGTTTCTGAAATACTAATTTTCTACAGGTTTTGTGAAAGTCATTGGCAGGAAGAAGAGGCAGATCAAGATTCTTGCCATTGCAGTGAGAAACATTTAAGCATTCATCCAGCAGCCACCAGAGAAACCAAAACGATGAGCCATGGGAAGAAAGTTCTGCTGCTCGTGGAACTCACTTCTTACCGTAGAAATTGTAAATTAAAATGGCTTGGGAGAGAGAGAGATGAGGGACATTGTAATTTCAAAATCTGAATTTTGCAAAATTGCAGACTTGGCAGATCTTAACCTTCATATCTATCTTCTTTCCCTGGCATAATTGCACTATGGCCTATGACTAAGATGTTATAAATAAACTCCATCTATAAATGACTCACAGCTTTCCAATATTATGTATAATATAAACATCAGATCACGAATATGTACGTAAAGTATTAATATTACCACATCATTCAAATAATTATCATGTTTTGAATATATCCAAAAATACAGAAATTTGGCTGAGTTTTGAATATATTTAAAAATACACAGATTTGGCCATGATATCCTTTCCCATTGTAGTGGTATGAGGGACGTCAAATACGTGATATTGACAGCTGCATGTGAACCTTTCAGACATGGCACATCTGTCTGTGCCCTGATTGCACTGGTTCTCCCTTCACAAAAAAAACACAAGCCTTTCCCTCTGCTGACTTCCCCAGGATCTTGCTGGTTACTTAAAACCCATTCAGCTTTCCTTCACATAATTTAAATTTTACTTTTGAAAAGTGCTTTGGGATATTTCAAGTACAATGGGAGCAATTTAAATCCAATTTTTATTCTCTGTCATGCCAAGGGGCAAAAGTAATAGCCTTATGCAATTTTGCATCACGTTGCATAGGCTGATGTGATATTACATAACATTCACTTTGGTACTGAAGGAAACAAACATTTTCAAAATACACACAAAAAGCCCCAGACGCAGGGGTCCTTTTTGTACCATGAATGAATGCAACAATATAGACACTTTATGTAATAAATCTGGCTTTCAGATGAACTTATTCAAGCAGATGTGAAGAACCAACCCAGGCTTCATATTCAAAAATAACCAGGAAAACTTCTATCAAATCTTCCAGCAAAAGGATTTTGATCTTGTGTTATAAAATGTGGTTTTTTAATGAAAAAAAAATGATGTTGCTGACTTCATATCCTGTGGCAACCATTTTGGAACTTTCTATATCGATTTTGTTTTCTGAAAAGTAAAATTCAAAAAATTTCTGCAAAGTTCCTTTCTGTAGAAATTTTTTCTGCACTCTGTAGAAAAGTAAGGGATTTAAGGTATAATCTCTAAAAATAAGGGATCAGCGCTGGGTTACCAAGACTTCGCATACTCTTCCCTGATGTGTTAGCATATGACCAAATAAGTACGAAGAACTAAACTTCAGAGTACTACCTAACAATCTTTAATGAAGCTTGACATGCTTCTTGACTCTTAAATATGTTCATAAAGTATTTTCTTTAAACCTAAGCAAAAATTTTCTTGTGTTATCGTAATATTTATTTTCTTTTACTAAATAAATCACTGATAGAGTATATGGGAATAAAGCACTATCTCTGTTATCCCAGACACAAAAGTAGTGATGCCTCCTCAAGGCACCTGCTGCTGCTATTCCAGGATGTCATGAGCACAGAACTTGTAGCATCAGTGTAAGACATGACTTCAAAATAAGACCGTATCAAGAATCAGACTTCAAATCTGTTGAGAAAAAAAAGAAATATAACAATTAAGGGAGAAGTTTTAAGCCAAAGGTAAGGCTGTGTTGTAAAGCACTCACCGTAATGTACTAACATGTTAATTCAATTTGTTATAAAAAAGACAGTAACAAATCTGGCTGATCTCATGGAAGTTTTGCATGCTCAGATATTGCAGTTGGTTTCTCTGTCTGCACTTTGCATCTTAACTGCTCAGTTACTGACAAAGCAAATCTTTGCTACAATAGATAGTATAATTATCTAACAGCTACTGATAATTTAGAAGCAGAGCAAAACCAGGCTTCTTCTACACTTTAATCTTCTTTAGAGTTCTAAGTGGGGGAAATCTGAAAATAGCTAAGAAAAATAGTGTCCATTGGTCACATTTCAAATCAGCACTTTGCAATTAAAATTAGAATTTAAACTCTAGTCTTTTAAAAGTAATATATATGCTAAACCATGAGAACATGCAGAATTCTAATGTTCTAATAGAAGATTACATTAATCAGTTATAAACCAAACATTTTTGTATATGTTGCTTCTTTCAGGTTTTTTATAATAAAAAGAAAGTTGAAGCAAAAGGGAAAAGAATGAAGTAAAAGCTACTCATAGAAAAATTATGAAGTGTAGAAATATGAAGTAATGCTGTTATACTTGACCCTTTCTTTTCCCTACCACAGAGACGATGCAACCAACCGAGCAACTGAGCAGGAGCCAGTCCTCCGGAGCAAAGTTGAAGAAATTACATGAATGTACAGCTAGTTAGCCAATCCAATTTAGCATGTCCTTTGAATTCTCCTAAGTTATCACATGCTGGTTTCTTCTGTGATGTCTCAAGAAAGCTTCTCTTTTTATAATTAAAGGGCCTCAGCAAAACCTCAGCAATGGTGAGCATTCTTACCTGTAGTTTAAAAGAGTGACAGATTACCAAAGAATGAAAATAAAATATAATTTACATTAAAGAAGCTATCAAACCTTCCTCAGAGATGCTTCTTCCTGTTACTCTTTGTAAAACAAATTCTTACTGGTGCATTGTACTTTTCAGAGATATTTTCTTCAGAAAGGTGGTCTGATTGTGACAGCCAAAAGAGCTCCTTAAAGTACAGGAACATTCTCCCAGCTACTTTCAGAAATTAATTCTATCATATCACTCGGACATTAATTCAAAGGCAATACTGTAGTGTAGCTCGTTTATTAGCATCCTTTTTCATCAAATAAAACGAGTTAATCTTAAAAAAAACTTTATTAGTTAAAATTTTTGGTTGGTCATATGAGATATTACAATTAAAAAAAAAATCAATCATTCTGAAATACAATAGAATAGATTATTTTATGAGCTAGAGGAAAGCCATACTAAATTTTCCATATTAAGAATAATATTTTTGTTAGAAACCTGGTTATGGTTACACACTTCAGTGCTAGGGGACATTATAAGTACATTACAAGTAAGTGATTAAATAAAAACTTAGCTCAAGTTTAACAAAGTTCATACACTTTGGTAAAGCAAGATGTTAGTGTCTAGTGAGACCTGCAAATGTTAGCTCAGTTAATGATTTCATTTGTAAACCATTTAAAATAACTTTTTACATAATTTTATATTGAAACCATTCCAAAACTGTAACTAAGGTTGATGGACTCAGTTCAAAGGTTACTTCAAAGGAGTCGCAATTTGCATGTAAGATACCACTGCAAAGTTTAGCTGGTGATTAGTGCAACTCTCTTTTTTGCATCTAATTTGGGAATTCATCTCAGTTCCAGATCTCTGAGCAAATATGAGGAAAAGGAGATGTAAAGAACCAAATCACAGAAAGGCAGGACAGAAGAGAGTTTAAGATATCCCTCCATCCTTACTGACAGTACTTACTGCTACCCCAAGGCAAGATCAGGGATACGCAGGTCAGTCCTGAGAGTTTTTGTCTTCTCAGAGACCTCTAGGCCCTTCCAGCAGCAACCCAGCTTGTCTACTCAAGACCTTCATTACCCTCTGGAGCAAAACAAGGAACTTTTGCTACAGAGAACAGCTATTATGTTCACACCACAGCAGACATTTTCAGTGTCTGGATAAATCACATTAACCATATCGGAGAGTAATCTAAGAAACATATATTTTTATCCAAAGAAAGCAAAAGTGCTACACCCTGAGGTGTTTCTAGCACATAAGCAACGTAAGCACATCTCATGGGTCACCACTAGAGTTCAAAAGAAGCGAAAAATAATCTGGGTAATAGTCATGTCTCAGCAGGAGACCTGAGACTAGGCTGATGTAACTCCATATGGGAGCAATGTTGTGCCAAAGAAGGGGGCTCTATCCACTGCTGGTTTTTTGGGTTTTGTTTTCTGTTTTTTTCCGGAAAAGATTGGAGAAGCTAAGGCTGATCAGAGCAGACACTGTCCTCTGAAGAAAGAGAGGTTATCCTTAATAAATGGCAAAGTATAAGGGAAAAAATACAATTTAAGTGTGAAAAGAGGCACACAGGACTGAAGGAATCCTTTAAGTCCAGGAATCACGTAGGTACCCAGCTAAGATGTGTAATTATAGCTGTAAAGATTAAACCTATCGCAAAAGACTTACTCTCTTTTTTTCACTTACCTTTTCCATCTTACTCTCCACTTATGGCTATAGATGTGGTGATATCCAAATTCTGTGGAAAAGCAGGCCGAAAATCCCCTAATTCAGTGGCAAGACAAGCACTGATCGAGAAAGGCAGTTACTATGGGCCTGATATCAAGTGCACAGAGAGTCCCATTGAAGCTGGAGAGACTGCTTGAATGAATATACTTACTATACGTACTATACTTACTACTAAGGCCTTCACAGAGCCGTGTCTGCAGCTACCTGAGAACAGACAGTAAATCATACCCTGTGTTCCCTGTATAGATACTGTAGTATTTTTTAGCTCTGCAACACACAGTGCTGCTGCGTAAAGCAGCATGCACATTCCTAAAAGCAGCAGAAGCACCCTAAACCAAGACATACCCCTGCCCTCCACACGAGTCAGTGAGGAGCAGCTCTCGTTTGAGCTACATCCCATTTGTGTCTGTCTTAGCAAGAGCCATTCCACTGTTCCGAGTAAGGGACTACAGACACCATATCACAGTAATTAAAGATTTATAGTAATGTAAATAATTAACACTTCCCCCTTGCCACTGAACACAAAAGTCCTCCTTAGATGAATACATAAGCAGCAGTAAGCTCATACTAGTCGGCTGAAACCAGTTCATCTATGATACATTCTCAGAAGCCTCTCTCAAAAGACGAACATGTTTTGATAGGTCTGAATATAAATTGGATATAAAGTGAAATATTGCATATTTTGTTCCGAGCTCTTCAGTTCCTGGAGACTCGACCACTCATCTTGTCCTACCACTGACAGCCCGTTTGCCATCTGGAAGCTCAGAGAAGATTTTCCCCGCTTTGGGATTTTAGATACTGCTTTCTTAGTTATTACTATTTTTTCTCCAATCTTTTTTTCCATGCATAAAAATAACTTTTATAAATTTGGAATACAAAATCTTGAGTAGTACTCACCACAGATATTTGCCTTACTTGAGACCACCTCCATTACATCCCTACTTGTCAAGCTACATTTATCTCTTTTTTGTGTCATAAAGGCTTTAAATCCTTTTAGGTAATGCAATATGCTTTCAAAAGTATACCCATAAAAATGTTAAGGTTGCAAAGACCAGTACGTGAAAGGGATGAAACAATGCCAGAAGTAAAAGCAGTCATGTAAATTTAGCATGGATTCTCTGTTCTTACACGTTATGATATGGTTGATGATTTACTTGCTTCGTGCAGAGCTTCTCCTTTTGCCAGTGCAAAGATGGGGTTTTTTGGTATGAATGAAATGTGCAGAGACAAAGGTTGCTTTCTGAAGTATCCCAGCCTCATTTGTTGCAGAAGTTGGAGGACATACTATGATGCAGCCTGGCTGAACTCAGCATTTCTGTCTCACAGAGAATTTCAATAATCTCTTTCAGGTGGCTCAAGTCATAAAGAAAAATGAAAATGACAATATTTCCTGCAAGATGGAAAATCTGATTTTTGGTGGGGGAAGGAGGAAGGAACCCAGCTAGTTTGTTTCACACGTCACAGTGTCTTTGAGCCACAGACTACAGGGGTGCCTGAACGTTCCTGCCAGCCCAGACCTGGGAAGATGCCTGCAGCCTCCCTGCAATGCCACGTCCAAGGCTGTTGGGACAGCGCGGCCCCTTGTGACTGCCGCCAGCTTCCTCCTCCAGTGCCGCTTGCCTCCAGCACATGGGCCCTTCCATCTCCTCGTCAGACACAGAACTGGCTCCCAAGAAAATTAGTTCTTTGGCCTCCCTGACCAGCCTGTTTCCACCGAGAAGCAGCTGTCTGTCCTTTCCGACTCCACTGGTGTGTTAGTTTGTGTTGTGAGCATCTCTATGAAAGTCTCATGCAGGCTACTTCAGTGGCAAGCAAATGGAAAGAGGGCAGGAATGGACAGGAAGGTGTCCCATGCTCTTGAGCAGTCTAGGGTCATATTCCCACCCAACCACAATACAAATTTTGAGGATAGGACTTGTCTACCTTGTTCAATGCATATCTCGTAGCAAGAGGAAGTGACTTTATACGTCTACAATTCTGGAGAACTGAGGAGAAAAAAATCTTTTTGTCTGGGATCAATTACAAAACATTTGCTTAGGGCTCTAAGAAGCTGTTTTGACAACCAGTGGTTACTGGGACACTGCCTGCTTAAGCTGGTATTTCTTGCAAGGAAGGCGGCTTGGTATTCTTGCAGCTGAGGTCAGGATTTCTATGCCAATATCTGTCTAAAGAATAAACCTTCAAGCCTTCCCTCTAAACCATTTTAATTTCAGGATCATTTTTTAATGATAGGAAAACAACATCTATGTGAGAGTCCCTTTCTAGCAGTTCTTCTCCTTCCCTTTTCTTTTAAAATTCTGTGACTTGACCTTTTGTTCCTGATGTTCCCTGTCCAGCAGCACAGAATGGTGTATTACAAGAGCAAAAAAGTCTCAGTACCCAGAGTTCATATTCATTTCTCCTTAGAGATTCTTAAAGACATTTGATTCCTGTCACAAGAAACAAGTTACTAAATAACTAGAATTAAAAGTTTAATGTTACCATTTCTCATCAGGCTGCATCCAGGCAATGACGAGGAGAGGGAAGGTAATAAGATGTGCAGTAGAGGACATTGAACATGCCCATTGCAATGAAAAGTCATGCTAGCCACCATGATTTTGAGCTGAGAAATCAAACTCAGTCATTTTCTTTGGCCACTGCTGGTCCTCTCTTTTGCATCACTAATGGCCCAATTAGGTAAAATGCTGCCTTTGCACCAGCAAACCTATTTAAACACATTAATGGTGATAAAAAACCCAGATGCTAATTTGCTGTATCGTGACTTTTATCAGTGCTTTATCCATGGAAGAGGGCCAGGATCAAGTAACTGTTAAGGAGAGGCTTGCTTTGTTTCCCTGAGACGAGTATTTAGAAAAGAAACTGGGACTAAGCAAAGAAGATTAGGGTGAATGGGCGAGTGAGTAGTTATGTGACGTGATTTCCTGAACTGGAACAAATGGCAATATTTTCAATTGAAATGACAGTGAACTAGATATCCAGAACTGCTACAGGTACAAAACAGATCAGCTAATTTTCCTTAGAAAACTTCTGCTTTGAATAATGTCTGTAGTGCAGTGGATAGAAAATGCTTCCAGTTCTAAACTTTTTTTTTTTTTTTTAAGGAGTAGAATCACAAAGCAAAAAATGTCAAACAACTTTTAGTCAGTAGGAAAGAGGGCAGAAGTTTCTCCAGATTTGAGCAGTGAATTTAAAAAAAAAAAAAAGGTTTCTGCTTTTCAGAAACCTATTCACTGAATCTCTGCCTTTTAGCATAGCAGATGATCTGAGTACTTCTTAGAAAGCTTCACAAACACACAGTTGTATCAGAGGATTTTCCCTAGAGTCAGAGGATGAACCTTAGGAGCCTTCAGAAGAGCACAAACCCAAATGCAGTTGTGCCAGTCACCTGGGAAATCCACTTTTACCTGGTGTTTTTTGCAGCGACACCCCCAGATTCAGCTGGGGCCTTAGACTCACCTGCACTAGGCTGCAAATCATCTCCGACTGTGTAGAGCCAGGGCAGGACCTCCAAAAAATGTGCGCAGCTAATGGCTTTTTAATTGCCCACATGCGTTCATCTCTCTTCAGAAAGTCATTCTCTCACTAGATAAAGCTGCCTCCTTATCCCATGTTCAGGGCAGTAAGGCAACAGCTTCGAAATGGTATAAAAATAGGAGCTAAGGTGCACTTCACCGTTCTTGTATTCGTGCTTGATCTCTGACACCTTATCCGTTGCAATACCTTAAAACTTGCTAGAGTAAGGTGTGTGCCGCATATGAGCACAATTTTTCTTTCTTTTTTTTTTTTTTTCTGGAGCTTTTACTGATTCCTTTATAATCTACCTGAAGCAGGTAGGTGCAAAAGCACCTTATGGAAATTTTAATATATCCTGAAAATAAAATGAACACACATTTCAAAAATCTTATGTCCATTTACAGAAAGCAACAAGGATAATTTCTATCTACAGAGTATTTTCATGCTAATTCTTAAGTAGAATTAGAGGATATCAGAAACTAGATGAGAAGGCTATTAGTATTTCTGAAGGTAATTTGTGTGCTGGGGAAGTCTGAGTAGTTTGGATACCCTATGGCTTAGATTTCACATTCTGGCTGCACGTATTATTAACTCAAGCCAAGCTCCAAATTTTGTATTTAATTCAACATAAGAATAATACCTCCAAAGTGGTCAAATATAATTTCAGAGAAAAATAATTGGTTAAAAAAAACAGCCTTGATCTTTAGAAGTATTTTGGCTTCTCTTTCTCCTTTTCTGAGAGTGGGAAAAAATTAAAGCAATAGAGATATCAGAACAAAACTGTAAAAGCATGAAATCTTTCTGTATGAATTACCATTATGCAGAGTGCCAAAAATTCCCTCGAAGGAGCCGTAAGTGCTGATGGCAAGGACTGAGAGCAATCTTACTGGTTAGAGTAGGTTTTAAATTATCACTCATGGGTGGTTAAAGTTCCCTTCAGAGCAGCAGTTTTCTCTGGCTCACTGATCAGGAAAACAGAGCTGACTACCTTTTCCCCTAGTGAAGGATTAGGATTTCATCCTGCAGGCACCAGCTCTGTCTTCTCTCACTGTCATTCATTCCCCAGTTTCATCACCTTATTAGCCCTTACAGAAGAGCCATAGACGGGCAACCCTCTCGCATCACTGCTGTGTTATTTAACCCTTGCTGCCACCTGATACTTCCTAGTCATTTAGAATAACAGAAAGGAGAGAAGCTGTTCAAAGACACTGTCACAGGCACGTATGTGACAGCCACTTCCTGTCTCGCTTCACGCACTTTTGCTTGAGACCACATTGATCCTGTGATCTCTCTTGTTTCTTGGAAAAGGACATGGCATTGGTACACCATCCCTGAACACTGTTTGCAAGTCTTTTGTGCCATCTTCCTTTCCTTGACAGTTTGAAAGTGTTTTTCAGATATGAAACCAAGAAAATTCACCTCTTTTCCATTGTGATCTCAGCTCTACCTATTCAATTGGCAGTGATTGTCGTTGTCTCTGTCCTATTTCATATCAGATCAATGAATCAGTATCTGGCTTTCTCCTGGAAGCTGGTGTTGTGCTTATCCTTCCGTGCACCAGAAGTCTATCTTCACTCTTCTTTCATTTCTGATCATTTGCATGAGCTACCCCAAACATATCTCTTTATCTGCAATTGACTGCTATAACAATATCTTTAGGTATAATATTGCTCAGGTTGAATTTCAGCCCTGCTTCAACTCTTTTCTTTGTATTTAGCAAGGGTTACAGAAGAAAAGTACATACTGTACTGTCCTGTCTTGACTATGGTGGTACGATGAGGCTGAAATTTTCTATATTTCAGATGCATAATATTTGAATATTTACTATATTTTGCTATATTTCAGATGCAGGATAAGCCTTTTATGTTCAAGCTGCTGCTCTTAGTGCTTGGAGCTGAACAGGTTATGCCATTTCTAATTTGAGGAATAGCGAGTGTAAGGTCGTACTGAATGCAACCACATGGTCTATGTTTTACCTCTGACACCTTTTCCTAGCTGACCCTAAACCTTCTCCCAAGAGCCAGTCCAAGAAACTCTTATTGGATAAGGTAGAAAAGGATCCTTCAGTGTTAATAATTTCCCTTACATGCAATAGAGACTACACCTTGGATTTGTTACAAGAGTAACTAGGCCATTAAATAACCTGGCAACCTACCCAAAGGACACAGAAGCATCTGCATGGGCAAGATTTTACATAAATATTTCAATTCAATAGTGAGCGACTCTCATTAGTCTTTTAACATGCAGTTTGCATAATCATCAGATAATGCACGACCTTCTCTTCTGATCCCTCTCATTGTTTTCTATTATCCTTTTGGTATATTTCTGCATTTCTATGTAACACTTACGTTGTATAACCACTAGGCAGATTGCCCTATTTTACAAATTAAGCTTCACTGTAAGCTAACAGGCATCTACTAAACTGATTTCACAATAAGGTCGTGTCCATCATCACAGATCACTCAGATCACCTTGGCTTTTAACTCTTGCTGAACAGGAAGTCACTTTACAAGGGTTTTGCTTCGTTTAGTTTTTCTCCTTTTCCCTATGCCAAGATGTTCAGCATAGCAGCACGCAGGTATCACATTCATTGTAGCGCTGGGACACCCTAGCCTACATTCTGTTGTTTTAATCATTATTCTGTTTTGAATTTTTGTCTATGTTTTATTTTCTGTAGCAATTCTGTAGACTCTAGTAGGTTCTGGTGTTCAGAGGTCAAACTAAATAAAAATGGCCCTGCTGGTTCTGTCAGCTAAATTCAAACATTGCTATGAAGCTTTATAGCAATAATATCTTTCATGCTACTATATTCAGTAAGCAATTCCAGCAGAATCCTTGTTCTGAGTGGTTTATTGTATCTCAACCATAAAAATGTGCCTTGGGCTGAAAGTGGGTTTATAAGATTTCTGCCCAGGAGCATATGCTTTGTAAAATTTAATTTAAATCAGCTTAGCTATTTTTTTCCTTTAAAGACTGAAAAAGAAAAACAAAAATAGATTATTGGTCTTTACATAGAGAAAAAAAACCTCTTATCTTTATAGAAAACAGACATAACTCTTGCGCTTTATGCATATATGCTATACTATCAACATTGGGGAAGACAAAACTAGTCATCCTTATTTTAAATGAAATACTCCATATTCCATAGCCAACTATTTGACTAGAATTTTCTGTTGGGTAAAAGGAAAAAAACAAACAGATGACAGTGATATTATTATTGGAAAAAGTATTTCTGATACGTGTAAACTACTTTTGCAAAGGCCAGCAACAGAAAGTTCTGTGAAATAGTAATAGGAAAAATCTCATTCTGTTCTGCACACCTCTGTTTATAGAGCTGCTATTCCTCTTTGTCTTTCCGAGCACATCGTTTTTTCTGCTTTGAAAGATGGTGCAGGAATCATGCACTTTTCTTTTTTTTTCTTTCCATTTGCCATGATTTCCAAATGTCTGGACATACATCTTGCTGATAACTCCCAGACAAAAATGTTGCAACTGCCTCACATTTTACAGGTAGGTTAATAGCACACAATAATTCCTCCTGCAGGCTTTGGGTAGCATTTATTATTTGTTATGGCATCATGCGTCACTAATATTTACATAACATATAGAAAACCTAAACATTCTGGAATAGAAAAAATAGAAAAAATAACCAGTAAATCTGGTTTTATCCAAAAGCTGTAACACAGAAAATGCTTTTGAAATAATTTTAAAAATATTATTCATGATTCTTAGGAAAGAGGGGGAAAAAGATAAATGCAGAACAGGAAAGTTATGTTCACTTGGTTCCAAATGAAAAATATGAAACTTCACAGTTTTGTTTTGCAATAGATTTATTGAAAAATTGGGTGAGATATACTTGGGAGAGATTTTTATGACCAATATTTCCCCTTTTCCAGGGAGCTTTATAAAGCAGCTGCATTGACTTAAAGAGTAGTACTCTGGCAAACATATTGCAGCTCCCCTGATGATACTCGGGCTTGTGCCAGGGTGCATTGCTTATGATTAAAGTATAGATGTTCAGCTGGAATGTGCATTTTTACACAGAAGTAGAGTCCTGGCTACCCTGCATCTTAAATTTCGTCCAGCCAAAGGCCACCTTGATAACTTGCCAGAGGTCATATGGACATTGAACAGAGTAGATTGAATTCAGCAGCTCATCAGGCAGGGCTGTGCAGTTTGCTCAAGGCAATTTGAGTCAGTGGACTGACTGCTCACCAAGTAATATGGCACCTGGAAATGCAGGAGTGATATTGCTCTATCGCTCAAGAAAACTAAGAAAAAAAATGTTTAATCACAGTGTATGACAATACATGATCAAATTCAGGGGCTCCATGAGCTCAGAGGGAACATGATTGAACATGAGAGCATTTTCAGATCTCTCTTTGAGGTACACTTGTCTTGTGCCCCATCTTCTGAGCAATCTTCCCTTCCCTTCCCTTCCCTTCCTTCCCTTCCCTTCCCGTCCCGTCCCTTCCCTTCCCTTTAATTTTTAATACTGGACAAGGATAATGCAATTAAATAGTTCTGTAAACAAATTAAGGGAATCCAATGTTGGGGATTCATCTTCTCCTCTACTGGTGACTTAGTTTTGATTAGTAATTTCCAGGAAAAACAAGATGAGTTATAATTAAAAAAGTGGAGAACAGGGTAGACAGAAAGCAGGATGCATTTAAAAACAATTTAAGATTCAAGACAAGTAAAATAATGGTGTCAAAAGAACCTAATGAGTTTTAGGATAATGAGGGTAAGGAAGGTCTGAAAAAAAGCTGTTTTAATTTCCAGTGGATTATTGCAGTCATCATGTACCCATATACATATACTAACACATGCATAGAAATATATATGAATAGGCTTTATGCTATTTCAATCTTAAATTAATCAGCTTTTAACATTGCCAGGTGCACAAGAAGGTTAAGCAGTATAACATGTGCAGCTGTTAAATATCTGAGGTTAGGAAGGAAGGAACCTGAAAGCACCTGCCTTACTACAATGTATTTACTGGCTGTTTTTGGTGTACTAAGCAGTACAATAAACGACAATTTGTTGGCAAGCTGGAAATAGCCAAGGTGACTTGCACATCCGGCAGCAGTCAGTGAATAGAAGTCAATGCTGCATGGTAGAGATCCTACAGCTATTCAAATATTGATCTTATGTGGTGGTTTTCACATCAGAAGATTAGGGAGCTCATTCATCACTTGCTTTTTGTTTTATTTCCAAATAGGTGAAAGGCTAATATATACTTCTGCCATGTGGTCCACTCTGCTTTCCAAGATGAAAACTTTCAGTCCATCCACACAACTAAAATTCTCCTCTAAGTTCTCACATCTCATATCTCAGTATTCTTAAATCACACATTTCAATATCATCCTTTGTGCTGGCACGGAAATGTAAGAGAAAGCTTTTTTTTTACCATGGTGGGGGCTGAACACTGGATCAGCTTGCCCAGGGAGGCTGTGAAGTCCCCATCCTTGGACTTCCTCCAAACACAACCAGAAATGGCCTCGAGCTACCTGCTCAAGGCGATGCTTTCAGCAAAGGCGTGAAGGAGATGACCCCCATCATGAGGTCCTTTCTCATCTCAGCAACTCTGTGATCATTTTGTCTATTTCATTCATTATTGACTTAATGACTCTCCTTCTCAAACAAAATTTTTAATAGTTTATGCAACCTAAAAAATAAATTTCCAAAGTTGTCCCAAAGTTCAGGAAAATCTCCCACAAACTTCTGCAAAGCTTCCAACTTCAATCCTTCCTTAAAAGTTTTTTGCAGCCTATAAAATTAATTCACCAATATGTGGATAGCTGCTGTATCTCCTTATTTTACAGTTCAGGCTATAAAATCTGTAGGACAGGAACTAGAGTGTTGTACTGTACCTACCACCATACTTTCTTGTACAGGAATAGGGCTACCACACAGATAAAGAAAAGAAAAATATATGGATAACTTCAAAATAGTGACAGTATGTTCCAAATTTTCTTAAAAGAAAAACAAACACTTTAACTACTGTTTTAAATGTTAAAGAATTATTTAATTCACAGAAATATACAGAAACTGTAAAAAAACATGGAGTCCAAGCTATTTCTGTGTTTGCTATGCTGTGAACTTAGGTTTCCTCAGTTCTATAGAATTTAGCCTGCACTTTATTGGTAGCTATAGGGATGACGTGAGTGCAATAAATGAAGTGGCAAAGGTGCTTCAGACTTTCTTTACCTGGCAATAAGGAACAGATAAAACAGAAACCTCTACTTTTTAGATAGGTTATTCAGTCTGTCTCTTTTATAGATCATTATGTGCTGTGATTCTATGATTACAATGCAGATGGGCTTTGAATCATTTTCCTCCATCTGCATGAATCAGTCTGCTTCTCCCTCAAATGATGATGTGTTGAATGCAATCAGATGAGCAGATAAAGTTCTGAAGCGGCTCACTTTGGAGTGGATGGAGGGGCACTGTGGCCCGGAAAGACTTGTTTCCTCCATCTTACCAAATGCTCCACAGTGTGAACCTGCTGCCTTTGCAGAAGAAGTTGTTTTCCCATATATTTTGGTTCTCACTGGTAGCAGACATGCTGCTGTGTTGTGTAGAATTATAATTGTTCATCCTGCTGTCCCATTTCTTTGATGCAACAAGGTAGGAGGGAAAACTTTAAGCAAGACTGAGGTTGTGGGTGGCCAATTATCTAGCAGGATGTTTAGGAAAAGTCCTTTTGCTGTTTATGCTTCATTACCAGCTGTGCAGAAAGTAATTAACCCATGGCCTCTCTTCTTTCATTTTTAATACCTGTATCAACAGTAAGAAGGATGCTACAAGCAGACTGATCTCTGGGCTGAGAGTAGCCTAGTCAGCCACCCAAACCAACACCAAAACCACAAAGCTTCTGTTCTTGCCTCACACTGATGTCCCTTCAAAAAAGGCAGCAGCCAGAACAGTCAGAAATGTGGACCTCCTTGTTGTAACTACGGGAGAGAGTCCAGCAGGGCTACAGGGGTGACCAGGGCCCTGGGACATATGCCCTAAGGGCCTGAGAGAGCCAGACCTGTTCAACCTGAAGAGGAGAAGGCTGAGAGGGGATCTGATGAGTGTATATAGACACCTGGAGGGAGGGAGGGAGGGAGGGAGGGAGGAAGATGAGGCCAGTTTCATTTCAGTGATGACCAGTAATAGGACAAGCAGAGATGGCCACGAACTGAAGTTTAAGGAACTTAAGGAAAAATTTCTTGACTGTGAGGGTGACAGAGCACTGGAACAGGCTGCCCAGAGAGGTGGTGGAGTCTCCTTCTCTGGAGATTTTCAAAACCCACTTGGATGCAATCCTGTGCCACGTGCCTCTGTGTGCACAGCGGGAGTTGGAATAGATATCTCTAGAGGTCCCTTCCAACCTTAATAATTCTATGATTCTATGATAATAATAATAACAGTAATATTGCAGCAGCTTTTAAAGTATGAAATTAGTAGCTCAGAGCAATAAAATAATCTCATAGGTCTTCAGTACATGGGTATATATTTATATATATCTGTAAGTGTAGTATAAAAGTCATTGTGTGTATGAAAATCTACCACATAAATCAGAATTAGCTTCTCTGCCTGCTTAGATGTCTTTTCAATGTTTCATACCCAAAGGTGTCAAAAACAGAGCACCCGCACGATTTTACTGCATGGTCAGCAAGAAAAGCCAAACTACCCTCTTCTGTAACACATTACACTCATTTTCCCCAAAAGTGCCTTCTCGTCCAATACAGTGAGGTGCCTTAACATGATACTTTGGGAACCAGAGCAATATCGCTGCAACAGGGAAGACTCTGAGAAGTGTGTTTCCTCAAGCTCTCTAGATGGATGCTCTCCACCTGAGATGAGGAAAGTTATTGGGCATATGACTGACCCTCCTGAGAGCTTCTGGAGCACCTCTTGATAAGTCAGTTTTCTTAGTTTGGGAGTGGACAGACAAAATTTGTTCAGGCCAACACAGCAGAAGTTCTGGTCTTGGTAGAGCAAGTTATGAGTCTTGCAAACAGAGCGCGAGTCATATTATGGGTCAGATCTGGGTTCAAAGGGTGATACCAGTGTCTCTCTTACGGAACAACATTCTTAAATTCCTTCAGATACCCCTTTACCTTCATCACTGGGACTATTATTTTTATATACTCCTAATCCCAAGGAAACAATTGTGGTAGCATTTCCACAGGCACAACAAAAGTCAGAATATTAATGGCATATATAAGAATACAATCTCCCTGATTTTTAAAAAATGCAGTTCTCATACAGCACTAGCTGAAGGAAAGATATCTTAATACTGCAGATTTAACATCTTCCTGTACTTTTTCTTATATTGGTTTCTAAACACCATGTAACATTTTACAGGGTCTAGAGGGAGGAAAGAAGGAGAAATGTTAAAAATGTATTGAAACCATGCTTTGCCTTGATTGAATGTGCATCAGTGTCAACCAGCAACCCTGATTTGAAAAGCTACCAAGTGATAAACAAGTATCATGGGAGAAGAGCAATAGGAAAAAAAAGAATGAAACTTCAGTTTCTGATTTATACTGCAAGATTTTTTTTAATACAGCTCTTACTTAATCAAGTCTGCATTGACTATTATTTATGTCATACCTAGAGAATCTTGTGGTTTCTAGGCCTGCTCCTGTCCCCTGCTGAGCCGAGACGCTGAAGATTCATTGATGTGTGAGTACCCTGAACTCCAGACAGCCCCAGAGGTCACTGCACCTTGTCACGGTCACAGGAGCGTGACAGTCCCTAGGTCAGCCTGTCAGCATGACAGGGCCCTAGGTCACAGCTGGCCGTCAGCCCTGGCAGACACTTTGGATGCCAGCAGCCCAGACTTACCCAGCACCCTCACCTATCTGGAGATGAACTTTCCCAAACCTGTTCTCCCTCTGTTCAGCCAAAGGTGAGGAATGCCATTGAACATATAACCTACTCTGGGTACAAAAGGATTTATGTTTTTATATGTATTAAAGAGCTCTATAGGCACAGCAATTGGTGCTCCAGCATCACTGTTCCACATCTGTGCTGCCTGCAGCCAGCATAGGCTCCTCTGTCCCCTCAATCCCCTCTTTGTTAACCTGGCTATTTGGTTTGGTACAATAATAAGGGAGTTTCCTTCCTCTGAATCATGACACCTTAAGCAAGAATTAGCATTTGAAGGACATGTGATTTATTCAGCTGTAACAAACTTTCTGTTGCTCAAAATAAAAGTGAAACCAAATTCCTGGTATCTTTGTAATTATATGCAGTATATAGCATAAGTCATTCTTTTAGGGTTTTTTAAGTTCCACATGGAGGTCAGTAGGAAACACCTCACCCTAAGCATCTCCTAGACTCCAAAGGATGAAATGACTCCCTAAAGAGCCTGTTTTCAGAACTCCCTCTTCACACACTCCGTACCATGCCTCTGGAACGCCTGGTGGGCTGTACAGAAAAGTCACCGGTGTTAGCCCTTCTGCCAGAATGCATGCACACATTCTTGGTTGCCCTACAGTCTTCTGGCAACCTGTGACAAGCCAGACAATGATTCTTTGGCATTCTTCCTGTGTGCTTGTTCTCTTGTGAGGCCCAAAGCTCCTCAGCCTCTGCAGGCTGGGGAGAAAGCAATGACTGTGGGTCACATATAACTTCTGATTAAAAAAAAAAAAAAAAAAAGGCAACAAGTGGGAAAACTCTTTGTTCCCTCCATGTTTTGGCAATATGCAAGTATTGGAATAAACTGGTCTGCAGTGGTATTGCTAGATAGGACTTCACTCATATTTGAAGTCATCTGATAAGCTTACATATTAACCCTGATGATTTACGTTAACACTTGGCCGCAGTAACAAGTACTCTTTGCCCTCACTGCACACTAGCACTTTGTCTTTCTGCTTGCAAGGAATTCAAGTAGAGATTAGTGACGTTAATGAGGAAGAATAAGAGGGTGAGTGTAAGCAAGGCCTAAGATATCAGCAGACATCAGAATGTCTGAAAAAGCAGCGGGCAGAAAATACTGATAGATGCTTAAAACAGGATATACTTTCATTGAGATACAGTACTTCATGATCCAGTTCTGCTTGGTTTTGCATATGTATTTTAAAACATTGTTACACTGCTACACATTTTTGTGGAAAATAATGTTCACCAGAACATTTTTTTTCACATGCATCTAAGGATTCCATTTCTTACATTTATTGGCTACTTGTTTTGTTCCAACACAAAAGTGATAAAATTCAATTTCAGAAGATACTTTCAAATATTGAGAGTCTCATAATTTAGATAATATTGCCCTCTCTGGAGAGCTACGGATGTAGCAAGCAAGAGGATGCAGTTGTCATTTCTGCTTCAAAGTGCCAGTACATTCTACTCCATCTTCATCCATCCAAGGGGAAAAAAAAAGGAAAAAAGAAACTACAGATAATGCTAAACAAATAAGTGATCATAACTTATTCCTCCAAAACAGCAGTCTGAGAGCAAATTCTTTACCAAAAGTATCTGTGAACTACCTTTCTCTCATGTGAAAGCAGGATAAACTATTTCATATCCAGGATTTCTACCAGGCAGTTACTGCCATAAATTCCTACCAAGACTGAGACATACTTTGTCTGTGAAGACAACTAAAACCCAGTGAAGCACAGAGCCAATGCACTGTTTTTGAAGAACGGATCAGATAGAGGCAACACAGCAAATTCAACTGAAGCTCTGAAGAGATAGGCACTGTGAGGGATGCAAGGAGGCAAAGATGCAGGAGATTGCAAGGCTGATGGTCCCCAGGAGAGTACAGAGAGAAAGGTAGAAACCCTGAATGTGAGTTCTCTTTTTCTTTTAAAAAAAAAAAAAAAAAAAAAAAAAAAAGAAGTTGGGAATGACGATCTTTGTTCACACTGACCTCACAGTTACTTGGCCACATAACTGTATTCTTAGCAAAAGGACAAAAGCTAGACAAACAGATGAGTCTTGACAGACTGTCCTGTCATGGGTCACTTAGGGAACAGCCACCTATCCATTTTGCTGCACCAGGGATCAACCTAATATTTCCTAAAGTATTTCTGATGAAAATTTTCTGCAGAGGCAGCCTTGGCTGCATAGCCAGGTAGTTTGTTCTAAAGAGCACGCTGTTGCTAGAGCTAACGTTTACTTAGCTGCAGGTGGAGGCTGGTGACGTTAATAGAGACAGATAGGAAGGGAGATGGAAGCCAAGCCTAAAATATTGGCACAGATTAGAGAGGCATACGAAGTTAGCAAACAGAAAATATCGATTGGCACTTAGCACAGCACTGTACTTCCAAAGGAGATCTCTCAGCTGACTCAGGAGGTTGTATTTTTCCTCTTCACAGTTTCACTAAGTCATTGCAGTAATTCAAACAGTGTAGTGGAGACCACACAGACTGTAACACAAAGCTGCTACTGCTGTGGTACCACTGTGACAGACACATATTGCCACGTATTGTAACCTCACGCCTGTAACTCTGTTCATCATGCATAAAACGCTTCAGTGAGGAAGAAGGCACAAAAATCAGAGGGTTTTCAACCAGCAACCCAAGTGTACCTTGTAAGTGTGTGGGATTCAAGGTGCAATACAACAAGAAGGCAGATGGGACAACATCAGGCAACAGTGAATATCAACTGTCCAAGAAACTAGCAACATAACTGACAGATAAGTTGCACTCAGCCTATTTTGACTAGAAATGCTGTCATTAGAGCAGAACTTCAGAGAAAGCCTTTCGAACCTAGGCTGAGTATAAAACAAGAAACAATCAGAAAAAGTTAAGGAGTTGCATGCATCCTAGAGAATCTTCCTGACATCTGCAATGGCTCTCAGATGCCTGCAATTTAGGCAACATGTGCCCCACTAGAATGAACCAGTTAAGCCCTTAGGCAGGTGAGTCTTCACAGATTTCAGGAGTATTTGATAGGTTTCCCCTGTGCAGGACAACAACCTCCTCTGGCATTCTCTAAGCACTACACAGTCCTTACAACAGGATTCTTGGAGCAGTCTATCTGAAGCAGCAGAAAAAGAAACTATGTGTTTCACTAGCCTTCTCTTAGGCAGTTCCTTTTTGGAGAGAGGACAAGTTCAAGACCTGGTAGATAAGTCATCTGTTTAGAGGAGAACATGACCCAGAATCAGAGATGATCTCTGTGTTGCTTATTTCTCATTTCCCTCAGCACAGGAAAATAGCAATAGTGGTGGTTGCTGCTGGCAGTAACCACAGGTCTACCACCTTTGCAACAGGGCAGCTTTGCTCTCTTTTCAAGATCCCTTCCACTCAGTCGTCTGTG
>PTEX01000044.1:2706412-2751872 GCA_003342815.1 Eudromia elegans | reverse complement strand
TGGACTCTCTCTAGCAGCTCCACATCCCTCCTGCACTGGGGAGCCCAGAACTGCACACAGTACTCGAGGTGCGGCCTCACCAGGGCTGAGGAGAGGGGCAGAAYCACCTCCCTCRACCTRCTGGAGAYGCTCTKCTTAATGCACCCCAGGATCCCATTGGCCTTCTTGGCCACGAGGGCACACTGCTGCCTCATGGTTAACTTGTCATCCAATAATAGAGTTACTTTACTTACTTATTTACTTACTTTACTTACTTATAATAGAGTTACTTTACTTACTTATTAAAGTGAATTGTGTCAATCAGATTTTCTGGAATCAATGATGTCCCACTGCTCTTTTGATCACGTCAGAAGAATTCTAGAGATTTGGAGGCTGCAAAATGTCACCTTCCAGAGCAACTGAAAGGTATTTTACATTTAGTGACTCAGGAGACAGGACATGTATCTCAAAAGGAGAGCAGCAACAACAATAATCAATTTGATTTCAAATGTTTTGATAAAAATCATTCAGTTTCTTATTTTATCTTAATCACTTCACCATTCTATTATGAAAACATGCTCTTATGCCAAAAGAGACCGCCTAACCACTTTATATTTATAACATTCAAAGGAGAAGAGATTTCTAAAGAAAAAGTTGATTGTAACAAAATCAAACTTGCCAAGCTTGTAAGATGCATGAACCAATTTGATCATGAACTCTTTACCTTTTAGTAGAAAGAAAAGCCAAGCAAAACTGGAATTATGTCTATGTTAGTGAGGAGAATAAAGTTTAATTAAAACTTCACAGAAGAGCCTGACCATCTCTAGCTTATAGTTTCTGCTTCCATTTTTTTGTATTCTAAGTCACATTCTGTGGTTTATTGTTTGTTAGGTACTTTAATTTTTCCTCTGACAGAGAAACACCCTTGTCTAGCTACGAATATTAAACACTTGGTCAAGTATCAGTATCAAACTGAAGAATTCTAGTTGAGCTAATGCTTTTATAGCTGAAGAATTTTATAACAATTAACTATTGCTTGGAAGTTCTGCAGAAAAAGTAGATATGTGACAGAACTTGATGAATTTGCGTGTTTGCAAATTGTTACTATATAGCAATAGTAGCAATACATATAATAAATATGTAAAGTAGTTGCTCTCCTAGATGAACAAATAGCTGAGGATCAGGATGAATAAGGAAGGATTTAAGAAGCAAGGAAATGTTTTTGAAGTCTGGGTCTTATGCCAAGATACAATTTATGCAAATAAAATGCATTTGGACAAGCTCAGCACTGTGAATTTTACTCAGAAATTAGTCTCTGGACTATTGCAGCCCACATCCTCTTGAATGGCTTGTTCTGACATCTTAATATGAAAACAGGCCATACTGCAAATGCAGGTAAAGCCTACAGAGCATTCCTGAGTTTATTTCCTGTAAGACATCCTGTTGGTACAACTACAGCTCTGGAATTTTTAACATGTAGGGAGTTTATTAGTAATGTAGAGAGATATGAAAGAAAAGAGGGGAAACTCAAAAAAGGAGAGAAGAACAAAAGAGAGGGAAACAGATTGTGAAGGGTAAATGAAAGAAGTTTGAAAGACAAGTGTAAACAAGGTGCCTAAAACCTGATTTTGTATTGCATTTCTATAGTTCTGTCAAGAGCCCAGTAGAGATGACAAGACATAAAAACGCTGAAAGTTCCTGAATGAACTGGCCTCTCTCCAGTGCCAGGCATGTCTCTAATGTATCATTAGCACGAATGGATGCTTGTAGCCATGCAGAACACAAAGAACCAAGGACTATTCCATTCAAATCATTATCAGATCCTTTTCTGGCCTTTTCCTTCCTGGTAGACACAGAATTATACCAAAGTCTCAGTATGTAATGTCCCTGAACCATGGCAAAGTTTTAACCTGGTGTACATCCAGCCTCTTACTTGATATCATCTTTGCATTGCACACAAGTGCAAACCTTGATCCAAACCAGGACTTTACAATTTGCTTGAAATTCAAAAGAAAAATGAGAAAATAAATGAAATAGCTCAAGTCTGTCTGCATTTTATGGAACAGATCTCCATTGCAGCAATTCTGCATAGAAATTAGGTGGGTGGGTAAAATGACTGAGTTTGAATGCAAGGGTGGATGACGGAGGTGAATAGGGAGTTGAGGGTGGAATGTTTCAGCACCACCCTTAATTTCCTTTTAACCTACTGTGGTCAGGCACATACACACGTAGCAGTGTATCATGTAACCGCCAACTCCAAAACCACTGAGAAAAATAGAAGAGAAAAATTTAATGTTATCAGACTATTTTCTCTGCACCTTCTTGTTGTTCATATTTTACTAGGACAACATATTAAGGCAGCTTAAGGCAATTAATATAAATCAAATGACAAAAGGAATTAACAAAAGTACTAAATATGTTACAGCTATTCCATTTTAATATACACATTGCAAAGATGTTGTTCCTTTCTAATATCAAAACAATAGAAAGGGTTTTAATGACAGTGGCCAGTCTAGCTCTCCAGGCACAGCATGGTTCAAACAGGTAATTTAAAAATGCGGCAGACTCTTCAGAGGTGCTCAGCACCCAACATCCTTATGTCCTGGTGCTCACACATCTGCTAGTAAATGAGTCATTTGGGAAAGGACTTGGTCAATACTAAACTAGGGCAAAGAGGGCCAAAAGACACACACATCGCCTGATATACAACCCAAAAAAGTCCCAGTGCTTCATATCAGAGGACTACCTGCCAATTTGTGTCCTTGATGAAATTCCCACCTAGGTCACTTGTGAAAGTCAGTGCAGTTCATTCCAGCCTAAAACCTTTTCTTTCACAGCATTTGGCATCCCATAGCCTCAAGTTCTCGCTGTTTTCCCCTTAATAGCTCTTTATTTCCTCTGACTCACTCATTTAGCTCATTGCTACCAATTCCCAAGAACTTAGAGACCTCAATTTATTTTAACTACAGCCATACTCCATTAGAAGCAGCTCTTCAGTGATCTACTGTGACATGCCTTACACTCTACAACAGACAGTCTTAAGCCAACATTAATAATAGTCCAATTTATTTATTCATCTTTTACCTTCTCACAACTAAAAATACACTGCAGCACACGTACAAATGCATGTGCTGATTTTCCCAGCAGTTTAGATTCTGTGAACATCCCAGTGTTTGAAGGAGATAACATTTTCCGCTATGTGCCAATTACAGAGGCAAAACCGCTTGTCCGGTTCTATTTGTTGCTGAATGCACCTTTTGAAGAGCAACTTTAAAGCTGCAGCCTATCTACTTTTGAATAGATGTCAATGCAGTTTCTATTTTCACTCAGATTTTTCTCTTAGAAGTAAAATCTGGTTTGTGAATTAAGAGGTACCTGGGAAGAGGAGGAGGTGGCAGGGACAAGAACAGCACACCCAGTACTCAGGACGGTGGAGATCTTTCAAGCAGGCAGGCACGTGGTACTGAGATGTAGCCACCTGCAAACTGTGATCCCAGATCTGTCACTTTTTAACTTTGTGGTTAATTAACACTTTATTTCTTCACATGTTAAGTGGCGTAACAACCTCCATGCTGGCACAGCTGAGGGCAAATCCAGATCCGTGAGTATTCCCAAGGCCTGGGGAGGCCACATGTAAGGTGGTAGCACCAGCCTCCTCCAAGCATGAACAAGGGGTGCAGAATGACCCACTTGGACTTTTTCGGGTGGTGCGTCAAGGCACCCCTTGAATGAAGAATGACTGTCCAGGCCTCCACACTAGGCCCAACAGCCTCCATCCTCAGAGATGGGAGGGCTGGTGAGCCGTGGCCAGCAGCCACTCTCACCTCATACCTTTCAGAGCCACAATTTCAGAGTCACAGAGCATGCTGCTTGTGCTGCAAGATTGCCTTACCAGAAAAAAAAGGAAAAAAAAAAAAAAAACCAAAAAAACCCCAATTCTGTTTAATCCTGAGCTTTCAGGGAAATGTTACTCATAATCTGTCCCAAATGCCACAAATGAAGGATATATGATTTAGAAAACTTGTAACTCATTTAAGTACTCTTGCAAATTGTAAGTCAAGTTTGAGAGCTACGTTTGTTTCAGCAGTGAACGCCACTATGTGCAGTAGTCTTTCCATTTATCAGACTACCCCTGCCCCCTTGATTGTGGTAAAGAAAACAGTGCTTGGTCACAACCTGACACTTCAGTTAACAGTGGGGATTTACATGCATTGCACAGAACATAACTGCTAATGGTGGGGAGCTGACCCTCTTCCTACCCTCTTGAGTCTGCACCTGGTACCCAGATTTTAACACATCACTTCATACTTTTATTTACCAGAATAGAGAACAGAAATGTCCCATTTAGACGTGAACACTGAAACATGTTTTGAAGAAAGCAAGCCAGGACAGAAAGGTCAGCTCTACTATAGAGAAGAAAGTGAGACAGGTTTCAATGTGAGGATCCTACTGTCCCTTGAGGAGCCCAAAAGGACCAGCCAAGTTTGAGGTTCCCTTAGGATCAGTGGCAAAGTGTTCCCAAAATCAAACTGCAGTGACTGATCACTCTGGTTGCTGTGCTGCAGGATAAAGAGAATATCTCATTTAGTCAATGCACATTTTTGCTCTTGTTCCAATGCATAAGTTGCAGCTGGGTGGGCTGGCATGTTTTCATGAAGTTCCGATACCCCAACTGTGTTCCTTTTGAAAACCATGAAGAAAAAGCTACCTTTGAAAGTGAACCTTCCCCAATGATAGGAAGTGAATTGAGCACTACCATCAACACTGGTGCTATGTTGCCAGAAGGGGTTATATATTCTGTAGGATACAATACATATAATATATTGACTGCTTGTCTGCTCGCTCCTTTTCCTTGAAAGAAGGAGAAGATAGCACTGGTGTTTGTGCTGAAGACCAAATCTGGTGGGGAGGGGGATGCTGGAGCTCCTGCCTTCTGGGCAGACTTTTCTGAAGGATGATGCCAAAGGCAGAGCCAAACTGTCTAGTTAGAAGAAGCAAGACACTTGATATAAAGAAAGCAAGTTAACATGTAAAATTAATTCTTTTTGTGACGAAATAACTCCTGTAGAGACGTTACAATGACACACTCGCTTCTTCCTAAGCTGTTCCTGCAGCCCTGAAAGAACCATTCAAGAGCCTGAAGATATTTGTAAGCACAAGAAGCATGCTGTTTTCAGAGGGCCTGACGCTTTCTCCCTGAAGCTTGGTTAAGAAACTTGGTTTTGGAAGTTGCACCGTGCAGAAAGCACAGCACGCCCCACTGTGAAAGAAATTAGTCTGCCAGTCATGCTGGAAATTGCAGTGCCACCCTGAATGAAGCTGGAGTTGTTATGCAATATCTATGAGGCCAGGTGACTTGAGGGCATGAAAAGCTTCACCTCTCCTTGACTTTGTCAGACAAAGTCTGACACAGCATGTTGCCGTAACACAAAACAGCTGCTAATTTCACGTGTTCCTTAAAACAAGTATTCCTGCGGGTGCACAATAATAATGGCTGTATCAGAAAGTGCTAAGCACAGGGGTTTGTGTTATGTGTATAAACAGTAATACTCACTTATTTGCTAGCTTCTTAGAAAAGACTGCTGAAAGTAGTTTGAATATCACCAGCGAAAATGGAAAATTGAGAACTGCAAGCGGAGCAACGTGTAGTCGGAGTGCTATGAAAAAATTCCACAAAGGTCACAGGACTGTTATCTGGCAAAAATGTGCCAGCAGGCATCTTATTCCCAGTGATTGTTTATTTTTTAAACACAGTTCATCCCCTTTTATACTGCATAAATATTACCACTAAAAAATAAATGACCGTATCCACAAGTGCTTTATTTGTATCTACGTTGCTAGCTTTTTTATCACCGCTCCCAGTTCAGGAAAAGAACTGTTTGTAACAGACCTATCTTAATATATTCTTCCTCAGAACCTTCTTCTTAATTCAGAAGTACCACAACTGATGCCAAAACCTGATGAATTTATTTGGGAAAAAAAAAAAAAAAAGAAGTATTGACATCTAGTTCTACAAAAAAATGAGGGGGAAGGTCCCTAACTTCTCGCACATGGAGACAGAAGAAGTCTAAGCGTAGCCAAAAGGAGCTGCACACAGATTCTGTCATTCACGTGTCCTCTAATAACGTACCTGACAAATGCCACTTAGGGAATTTACACTCACTCATCTTCTGCTCAACATCCTCAAGCCCTGAGGCTATCAGACTAAGCACTGCTTATATTCTCCTTAGCTTTTTGCTTCCAAACTAGTTCTGTGGTGCTATTAACCTAATAAAACACCGATATCACACCCCAACACCAAACTCCTGGTGACTGGGTCTCTTCAGGTGATTGCCTCAAAGGCTGTCTGAGTCTCCCAACTTTTTTGGTCCCCTTTTTTATTTTTAATACAGGAGAGAAAGTTATTGCTTGATTTACACACAGCTTCCCACGTTCATTTAAAAAGGCCAGATAAAGCATAATAAATAATGTCAAACAACCATGCAAAAACCCTGTCCTTTAAATGCAAACTAAGACGCTTATGCAGCCCTTTCTAAGCATAGAAATGTGGTCATGACAGCACAACTGCGTCTTTCAAATGGCTCCAAGCGTTTGTGGCTATTTATAGCGGCCTGTGCCCACCCCTCGCATCCTGCAGACCGGGGTTTCTTTTCCCACTGTAAACAGCGCTTCCTCCTCGGCCCTGTTTGCGCGCCGGGCTGTCCGCAAGCGCCAGCGCCCGTCTCCTGCTCTGCTGCTGCTGCTCTCTCATCCTGTTTATGGGTCAGCACCGGCCGCCGGAGCGGCGGTGGTGCCGCGCGGAGCTTCCCGTAGCGCGGCAGGGAGTGCTAGCGACATGAACCTGTCTGTGCAGCCCCTCTGGAGCCAGGGATCCGTCCTCCGTGCAAGCTTTGGCTTCCTCACAGGTCCGGAGATGGTCAGCTGAGCGGGCCGCTGAGACACAGCTGGGCCCTCCTCGTTGCTCAGAGAGCACAAACAGACGCACAGCTGGGTGTTTCCAGAAGGCTCCTGCCCGCTCAGCAGGACGCACGCAGAGCCTGCGGTGGGCATGCTCCTTACTGCCCGCTGAGCACCGAGGAAGAGAGCCCGGGATGCACCCGGGCGGTCAGCAAAGCCACGCGGCGCCCAGCGCTCTCCTCACATGACGTGGAGCATGGTGCCCTGGGGGAAGAGGTCATTTCATCTCCATTCCCTGCCAGAGGGAGATTTTCTGCAATGGGAAAGTGTCCCTTCTGAGGACTCTCTGCCTTCCCACCTGTTCTTTCTCAAGGAAAGGCAGTAAAGCTCCAGCTGTGCTTGGAGGCCCACAAAGAGTAGGGAAGGGATCTCCACACTAGATTGGGAACCCAGAAGAAGTTCCAACAAAGACAGCTTAGCATACATGAGAACTCGAGCAGAGGGGTTGTTTCTGAGCGAGGGTTATTTCTCTGCAGGTAGAGATGGAAAGGAGTAACAAACATCTTTTCCTTCTCTTTCTGATACACTTTAGCTAGGTTAAATTTAAATTAATTATTAAATTTAGCTAGATTTAGCTAGTACAGATTAGGGGCTGACCTGCTGAAAAGCAGCTCCACAGAGAGGAATTTGGGACTTCTGCTTGACAACAAGTTAACCATCAGTCAGCAATGTGCTCTTAGGCCAACGGGATCCTGGCTGCATCAGGAGGAGCGTTGCCAGCAGGTCGAGGGAGGGGATCCTGCCCCTGTCCTCAGTCCTGGTGAGGCCGCTCCTGGAGTGTTGAGTGCAGTTCTGGGGTTCCCAGTACAGGAGGGACGTGGAGCTCCTAGAGTGAGTCCAGCAGAGAGCAACCAAGATGATCAAGGGACTGGAGCACCTGCTGTATGAGGAGAGGTTAAACGAGCTGGACCTGTTTAGCCTAGGGAAGAGAAGGATGAGAGGGGATCTATTCAATGTGTACAAATTCCTGAGGAATGATTGTAGGGAGGAGGGGGGTAAACTGTTTTCCTTAGTGGCCAGTGATAGGAAAAGTAGCAATGGTCTTAAACTGAAACATAGGAAGTTTCATCTCCATGTGAGAAAAACCTCTTTCCTGTGAGGGTGACAGAGCCCCAGAACAGGCTGCCCAGAGAGGCTGTGGAGTCTCCTTCTCTGGAGATCTTCCAAACCCACCTGGATGTCACTCTGTGCCACATGCTGTGGGTGTCTCTGCTGGAGCAGGGAGTTGGAGTAGATGATCTCTAGGGGTACATTCCAACCCTAAAAATTCTGTGATTCTGTGTAGATACAGTGTTTTGTTTTTAACCTAGCCATGGGAGCATAAAGCAATGTGCAAGGTCATTAACGCAGTAAATCACGGGGTATTTATTTCAGCAGCAGGAGGCAGCAGGGAAAACAGGCCAGCAGCGTCATGTGGTGTGAACACAGACAATGCAAGAGGAAGAGGCAAATCAGCTGTAGAACCAGTCGTTAAAATGGAGCCAGTAAAGAGATCCATACAATTTCCCTGAGCGCTGAGAGAGATGTTTTCCTTCCCAAACCAGCCAGCTGAAGTCAGATCAACCAGGAACCTCCACCGGCCGGTAAGGCCTTGTGTTTAGTGCAACGCTCAAACGAGCAATGCTCAAGCATGCAGCGCTCGTAGGTAGCACTGTTTCTAGTTTCAAACACACAGTAGCAGAATTGTTAGGATGTTTTTCATCACGCCTTCTTAAAACCAGTAGTACCTGTTTCTTTGGGCCATAATTTCCTCCATATCACTTGATTATAATTCAGTGTCTATCTAATTATGTCCGGTCCAGGAGTATGTAGATATCTCCTTTAAAAACAAGCTCAGACAATCTGTTTTACAGCACGCACCAGCAGGAGCGTTCACAGCTGATCCCGCACCACCTTGCTCCACTTTGCTCTTTATAATAATGCCCAAGGAATATACGTTTTGCTTAATCTTTACATTAGACTGTGAGATGCAGTGCAATAAACCACAACTAAATAACAGCTAAAGAGACTGACCTGAACAATTCCTGCATGTTTTATAACCTCTTCAGAGGTTTCCAAAGTCTTATGCACAGCCAATTTTCACAAATTTTGCATTTATAGGAAAGTCCTTAACTGTCACTTGTGCTTTGAAAAATATACAGCTAGGTCATTCGAATACTGTTAAAAGATATATAATGGAAAAAAAAACCTCACTTACAAAGTATTAGTTATGGACAATTGAGCAAAATGAATATATTTCTTGGCATGTTTAAGTACATGCAGTGCATGGCATGAATGCAATTTCTTGCATTCATGCCATTGCAGCTCTAGCTCTTTGAGTCGTAGAATAAATATAAATCTGTTTGGGTTTCTTGCCCATTCATAAGTGCATTTTGATCTCTCATTTTCAGAAGATGAAGGGGAGACGGAAAAATATCAATACATTGGACTGTATCGAACAGGATCCCAGCTGTTTATAGCTGATGGAGGGATTTTCAGGATGCCAGTTCAGGCCAGGATAGTATGCTCAAGGATCGTGTCAAAAACTTGTTATATTCCATACCTTCCCTGCACTGCAAGAAACTATACAACTGTTTATTGTTTCTCCACTTTAAAACATGAGCAAATTTCACTGTTTAAGACAATTGCTTCACTTCAGGAGTGAATGAGAAGACTGAGAGACTGAGAAAGACTGAGATCTACTTTAGTTCATGATTTAATTTTAAAAGTAGCAGGAGCTCCTCAGTGGTATTTCTTATTGTCGTAATCACAAGACTGGGTTTCTATGGCAGAGTGCATTTGTTTTCTTCTCCCATATTGTTCTTCTCCTTATTTAGGTAGGCCCATATGCATTTCACAAGCAACTTCCCTCTGAATCTCTTTTATTCAACTGTTAATTATTTCATGCACTACTTTCTTTTCAAAGACTTCTAATCCATGCAAAAAGATGCAATAATGCAAAGATGTGCATATACTTGATATGCTCCAGGCATTAATCGAACTCTGAATTTTTATCAGCTTCTTGTTTTCCTAAAAAAGGAGGAGACCAAACCAGAAAAGACTGGCAGTCCTGAGCATGCACCTGTAATTATCAAGCAACCATTGAGTAACACCAAAACATGCTAAACTTGTCTAATCTCTCTGATGAAAAAATATAATGACATTATGTGGAAAGGCAGAATGACACTTAACTCATTTTTCATTACTTATCAAACTGCTTTTGATGGTGATCAGTGATATTGCCCACCAGTGGGCTGAATTACTCTCCCATTATGGCATTTCTGTGTGCCAAGTCACACTGATATTTAGATTTTTCTTTCACGTGAACGGGATGTTAGATACGATCTTACTTTCACATCCCATCCTGAGAGCCTGGGGGTGATCTCTACAAAGCAGAATGGCAACCTCCTTCTGAACAGCCAGAAATGGGGGATTATTGAGGGCAAGTATTAAGGAAAGGATTAAATTCAATCCTGGGGCTCCCAGTTAGAAATGAAAAACAAAGAGTAAAATATTTTGCACTGATATTTTAGAGATGTTTTTGCATACAGAATGATCTTGCCTTTCTCCTGTGCAGTCAGAAGTATTTTGGACAGCTTAGGAGCAAAAGGTCTTTCAAACCAAATGAAGTTCAAGATACATCTGGTTAGTTCCGGGCATAAAAGAGCAAGGAAAGGGAAGGAGGAAAGCCTCTCTGCCTCCACAAGAAGAAAAGCAGCTATTTGTTATTGAGCTCTATGTACATCTCCCAGCCATGTGAAGTAGCTGATGGGTCTTTCCTGGTTTCCAGAGATGCTCAGTAGATCTTGTACAGGGAGCAAAGCAGGAAGTGCCAGAGCACCTGGCTTTCCAAGCCTCACAGTTAACAACTAAAGCTGTCCCAGCAAGGCATTAAAAGAAGCTACAACCTTCTTTTTACTATCCTCAGCATAAGGATTAAAGAAGAGTTACAACTGGGTGTATATAGAGATATATGGAGATAGAGACCTGTATGGGTATAGATACAGACAGTGTATAGGTTTAGGTATATATGTCAATACACTTGTAAATAGGTAAATAGAGGCATAGAGATGTGTGTGTGTGTGTGTGTGTGTGTGTGTGTATGTATATATACACAAGTTACATTGCATTCATATTTGATTATTGAAGCAGACAGATAATCCAAGGAAATGAAAATAGCCAGTGAGCACAGTTTAAAACATAGCTGGTTTTGGATTGATATATATGATAAAATACAAAAATTTACTTTGAAACACTTACATCTGTGAGTTCTGTCTACTGAAGGTGGCCTTGCCTCTGAAAAATCTACATATGAAACTCAAAGTAACGTATCAATCTGTAAAACAGATTTTGCATGGATAGGCCATTCATAGCTACTCAGTTTTCTACCGTAGCATGGGTCACTGGATGAAGCTTTTTTTATCCTGGATTTAAATAAACTTTAACAGTATGTACCTTTGCAAAAATACAGATTAATGTGTTTGCTTACTTGTTATCAGCTTTGCTTTATGTCCTGAGGTAGGACCATTTACTGTTTTACTCTGTCTAACCAACAATTTAAACAAGATTACTGGCCTGGGTGTTCAGCAGCAGGAATAGCGTTCACTAACGGCGCACAGCAGGGTAACAGCGCCTTCTATGCCTGGGAAAAAGAAATACAGGGAAAAAAAAAAATCGGTTGTAAACCTGAATTAAAACCCACGTACCCAGGAGCGTAATTCTTTTATCACAAGAAAGAATCCCATCTCTTACTGAGAATTCCACTCTGGATAAAAAGGATATATCTTTCCTTTTTTTTTTTTTTTTTTTTGGTCATAATGACATCTAAGTCCAATGGAGATGTAATTTACAGCAGTTCTAATGGCAATTAATTTTTAAGAGTTTTTTGAAGATTTTTTATTTTCATCTTCTCTATAGCTATTCTTCCATTAATGTGCTGGCTTCACAGGGCAAAGTGCCAAACTGAGGAGTGAATTCTGGAGTACTATTTTTTCTCCTGGGTCGTTTCAGTGGTCCAGTTTCCCATACAACTTCAAGCTTCATAAGCAGTTGTAGTTGTTGTAGTTTTAGTACTTGTAATTACACGACAACAATATTCACAAATAAATGTATTTGAAGAAGTTTTGATCTGGGAGCAAAAGAAGCAGCGAATGATTTAATCAGTGGTTAATTGGCTTAAAATTACCCTCTCAGTTCTGTCATAGAGTTAGTATAACCTATAACTTTAGGAGTTTAATTGTCCTGGAAGTACATTAGCTGAAAGTATTGAAATTAAGACGCTCTTGCGATAGCAAGGTCAAAATGAGAAGCTGCCATACAACCTACCCAAAGGAAAACACAATGTTTTCCCAATTATTTTTTTCTCAGATGAGCATCAAAATGGTTGGTTTTAGTCATTATTTCCATCAGAAAGATATTATATATTTACTCTTACAGGCTGAGGGAATTACATTAAGTACTGCTACAAAGTTTTGATTAATTAATTACATTGTGCACTCAGAAATGCATAAGCAGATGTTTCAGCTTGCAACATTATTCAATAAATCTTAGAAATGATACAAAAAAAGAAGAGCTCAAGGTTAATATTTCAAATACTAATGAAATTTTAGATACTGAGGAGCTTTATTTGGGTCTGTGGATACTTTTTATTGATCTCAAGCACATAAAAAGACTCTCAGACTGAGATAAAATGTTCTAGTTTTCACAGCATTCGCTTGAATCTCTGGAGATCTATAGTGAATTCATTACTCTGCCATTGGGTTCAGTTTTACCCACTTACTGGGAAAATTTATTCTGGATAAATTAAGTAAGCCTGCAGTGTTTAGAGACAGAGATGTATGAGTTTGCTTAGCCCTGAATCAGTTCTGAATCATTTTAGTAGGGTTCTTTCTGTGGTTGACAGTGCAAACTCACATTTCCTGGCACCAAGACACAAACTTTTCTATCTCTCTATTAAGGCTCTGCAACAGTGTGTCAAAAAAAAATCATCATTTACTGAGACAGAAATAGCACAAGAGAAAAAAAGAATCAGTTTTCTTTCAGACTTCTCTGGAAATTAGGAAAATTAGGTTTCAGCCCTTGCTTCCCTGACTGTTTTTGCATCTTTCATTAGAAAGTTATTGGATAAACAAGCAGGAATTGGGTCACCCACTGATTTAAGCACCCCAATTCCTTTGAAGCTTCAGACCGAGGTTGTTTTTGAAATGCAGAAATGAGTCAATAAGATTTTGCAACACTGAGAAGACCCGTGCCTGACTGTCTATAGAAATAATGACCTTTTGTCTTTGTAAAGGACCATACTTTTAAAAAGTACTATTATGCCTAAGGCTACCTATATGGCTTTAATTGTTTAATAACTATGGGGATCTTCGTTCTCCAGACAGAAGTGCTCCAACTATGAAGTGCTGTAGGCAGCACCCAGTAGAAAGACTGTGAGGGGTAATGGATCTCAGATGTTTTCCTGTTGCTGTCTGAAATGTCCATGCATATTTTTGAAGGCCTTGGTGATTAACCTCTCCTGGCATCACACTGATACTGACGCAAATACCTGCATTTGTGAAATCCGTTAAATCACAGCTGTGGGTATCACAAGGCAGGCTTCATCCCCTGCGTAGCCCACAACAGGTACATGTGGCACATGCTGGCAAGGTCACACAGGCATTAGTAACTGAGCTCATGAGATGAAAGCTGTCTGGAGATCTGCTTGAAGTGCCCTAGGGTGCTTGCAGACATACCACGCTTCCTTAACTGCCTAAGCTCCTGGCCTAGCTGTGCTATAAGTGCCTGAGTGACTCTTGTAGCTTCATGGAGAAGGATCCTCCCAGCTCCACATCCCGTACAGTCACTCCTTGAGAAGGGTGGGAAAACACTTTTGGAAACAAATTTTCTTTTTTTCGTACAGGTTTTCTGCAAAAGGTACTGAAGCTGATAAAAATAATCCTGACACTGACATTTCTAGTATAGAAAATGTAGAAAATGAAGTGAGGAAAAAAAAAACTCCTAGAGAAGCCATAGTTGTGCTGTATTGTATCAAAAAGTGAAGTAAATACCTGTGGTATTTAGGATCATACCTTAAAAGATATGATACGTGCATATATACGTCTGTTTTACTGTTTTGACCTTCAGCTTCAAAATGTCTCTTGCAAATTCCACTGCCTCCAGCACCCACATAACTTAGAAAACATTTAACTTTGCTAAGGTATGTAATTGTATCATAGGGGTTTGTTTTTATTTGTATTTCTTTGAATCACTAGCACGGAATGTACTCGGATATCAGATCAAGAAGCATTCCTAACACTTTTTAGAAGCATGTTTTTATATTGCTACACTCAAACATTCAGATGAACTTTTATTATCTGCCCAGGTATAAGAAATTATCCACCTAAAACCAGCATCATGGTAACAGTGAATTTTATTTTGTAACAACTCTGGAGAAGGGATATCTACGCTTTTGTGTGTGTGTGTTTGTGTGCACTGCATGTACCCAAGCATATATACACACAAATCATGCAAGGTTTGTATAGGTTTAATTGAATGCTTTTGAAAGTCCCTCTCAATCTCACAGGACAGTATTACATGCTTAAATTTAAGCAGGTGTGTAAATTTTTAGGCTCAGATCCATGAGTTAGTTAATCACGCTCAATGGAGGCAAAATTTACTGTATTTTTCCAAAAGTCTTTGAGACAGCAGGATGCATTTATGCACAACAGAAGCCCCAGGATTGAGTCTCACACTGCAGTCTTTTGGAAGACATTTTGCTCAACAGACCTCAGCCCCCGCTTGGAGGATATATCTGCAGAAGTATAATCTTCTATTTTTTCTGTCTTCTTACACTGTCAATAAGGTTAATAGTTACCACCTATTCCAGTTATTGTTACAGCACTCCCTAAATTCAAATCATGTAACTCACCAAGTAGTAATCACCAATAGTATTTTTCAGTCACACTGAAAATCACACTTTATGATTCCAACAAATACAAACATAAACTAAAAGCAAGGGTAACTTTCTAAACTTTGTAAAGTTTTCTAGCATGAACTACTTTTCAAAAAATATGTGGGAGGGAGGAGGCTCACTAACCCATCAGCAAAATCAATAAAAAAAAGTTGTTGATGCAAAACCATGCTTCAAGACAGAAGCACCACAGATCGACAAGACCCTTTTTTACTAGTCAATTCATATCTCAGGAGTAAAAAATAATTAGCTCTTACAAAAAACGTATATGTTTAAATTTAATCATTCCTCTTGCACTGCTACCTGCTAGTGAGATTTCTATATTCATTCTATATTCATAAGGTTTCAAGCCTAAAGGGACCATTAGGCTGCTTGGTCTTCCCTGAAGTGCATCATAAGTAAGTTCCACCAATTACTCCTCTTTCAGACACATGAACCTTCCGCAAAGAAAGGCATTGGGTTTTAAACTAAAGACATTAAAGTGCAGCAAACCCATTTCCCATCTTGGTCTGGTATTTAATTTATTTCATTAAAAGGTTTTTCTTCCTTCAGATTTGTACAGCGTCAACTGCTAATCTTTCACTGCTCATTCTTCTTTTTCTATTCCTTTTTGTATTCGGCATGTGCTTTCTGAGAAGATGCACTATAATCGGATCATCTCTCAAGCCTCCCTTAGCACTCTTCAAGTTTCACCTGCAGGGCATATTTTTCAGCCTTCCAATCATTTTTATGCCTCTCTCCTGCTGTTTCTCCAATTTTTCATTCTTCTTTTGGAATAACATTCTCTAGAGTTCAACCCCACGTCCCAGTAGCTTTTCCCTGAGGAAGGAGTTGTCTTCCTGGCCCTGATATTTTGTACAACTCAGCACTGTCTTAGCTGCTGCTCTCTACGGAGGGTCACTGCTGAAATGCCCGTTCAGGCATCTCTCTCTAGAGCTCAACCCCATATTCTGCAGTTGTGTCCAGCTTGCTTTGTTCCCAGATTATAAACTTTCAATTGAAAACATATTTGAATGGCCTTGCTTATCGCATGGTTGTGATCACTCCAACAGTTGCCTCATCCTTTCAATTTACCAGTCTACTGATCACTGTGTTATCTCCCCAGTTTCTCAGCTTTGACTGTTGCTAAAAATATGCACTAGTTCCAGTCTTGTGGTTGTCCTGAAAGTATCTCACTTTAATGCTATAAGAGCTCTAATATTTAAATCAGAACACTGCACACTACTGACAAAACAGATTACACCTCAACAGGCATCAGTCACGCACAGCTGGCAAGAAACACATTTCTGCCTCTTAATTTTACAAGAACCTGTTTAACTTTGCCTGGCTTCAGCTTGGAGGCAAATCAGCCCGTAGGTAACTGGGTCCTTCCTTTGCCCTGTTCAAATCCTGGCACCGCATATGAGTGTTGTTCCGGCCTTCCCATTGTGTCACAGCACATGCCAATGCACATTTCAAGTACTCCAGACATCTCTGCAGCCAGCATTCTAGACTAGTTTAGTACAAGTTAACTATGCTTACTGATATAAAAAGATTTGACCTAGATATTTGTCATCATCCTTAGACAGTAGGGAAGTGAAAAATTCTCTATAGAGTCCCTTATTTCTTTACAGAACTACAGCTATATTTAACCCATTTTTCCACTTCCAAATTTCCAACTAGTTATAAGTCTCCTAATTTTCAATACTCACTTTGTTTCTCAGGTGTTTATGCTCCATATCCTTCTTTACCCTGGATATAGCTATTTTTTCCTGTCTTTTCTTTCCTTAGTTAGTTCTTTTCTGTTTTATAACCTTCCATTTCTTCTGATTGCTATTCACATATATAGTATGTATGTATATATTTATATATACATATAAATGTTTTGCTTTTGTTTTGCTATATATAGCACTTCCTTTTTTTAATTTCCCCTTTGAACCAAGAAATCTCTCCCTTTAGCTGTATGCTGCAGCACTTTCCCCCAGTGTTTGCAAGCTACATATAAGGAAAGATTTGCAAGCAAAGAACATGGAAAGTGTTACTGTCTTAAGCAAGGAATCCACTCTCGCTAACATAGTCTTCTAAAATTGTTGCCTTAGTGACAACATCAATGACTGCATGAATTTCTAACTTCCAGTTCAGAATATTACACACACAGTTCCTTGGGGCAGCACTATGTTGACCAGTGCAAGACTACAAGATTCGCTTCTCCTTGTGCACCTCAAAAAGGGCACAGAGACGTCACTCATCTGCCCAAGGATGTATTTTTCACTCTTAATATTCACATATTTTGGCTGTATTGAAAAGAAAAAAGATATGCTTCCAAAGTTTGATTTATAGTGGTGTAAATGCTGCTAGCCCAAAGACAGCTTGGCTTCTTTTCAACTGGAACTGGTGCCAACAGAAGCAGTAAGGTTTACTGTGCAGAAATTGAAAGGTTGAGAGGGGAAGTCACTCAAGACAAGGCTGTTCAAATTGTTTTAGTGCAGACAGGGAGCTTAAACAGAAAAAAAAATCTTCTAAGATGAGGCAAAATATAGTATGAAAAAATATAAATATATATAGCTCAGAAGTCATTTCACAGCCCTTAGAATAGAACAGACACTTTGCTTAAGCACCAAGTCTTGACTTTGGACAACTTCTAACAGAAGTTAGGAGGAAACACTGATGAGAAGGAAGAGGAAGCAAAGGAGAAACCAATGGCACTTCCATAGCAAGCGAAGTTTGTGCAATCAATGACTAATCCATTCCTTGCTCAGTTTCGACTTAGAGATATTTGTCCCATTTCCTGCCTTACCTTGCAGATAATGTGTCCAACAAAGCAGATTTTTCAGCTCTGAAATCCTTCAAGGGGGAGTGAAGACACCCAGTGAAGAAGTAGGGAGTATTTGGTATATTTTAACAGGAAAAGAAAAAAAGAAAAAAGATATGGGGATAGAATTGCAAAAGCTACATTGTAGATCTTGTAAAACTATTATTTGGTCAATTATCAGCATATCAGTGTCTGATGTTGATGAACAAGACAGAAGTTACTCAGATGAGTCATGAGTACCTGACCCATTCTTTACTTCCCTGGCAAACTCTGCCTTTACCTCAGATGTTGTGAAGTTTTGACTCAGAACCAAATCCATATTTAACATTCATATTTTGGTTTAGTGGAAGAAATCTGTCACAGGAGTTTGGTCATGCAGAAAAAGGCCTTTTTTTCTCTCTCTCTGTTGTTTGCCCCTTTCTTCATTATCGGGAAATGGAGTATTTAGAAAGATAATAAATTCTTCCTCAGTCTTCTATCATGCTCTCTCATGTGGATGAACAAGCTCTGTAATCCAAACATAAAGATTTGAAGAAAAAGAAAAATTAAAAGAAATTCCAGGTGCAAGTTACCCCTTATCTACTTCTCATTTCACTCTTCATATACAGCGACTGCTGTGGTCCAAAGAAGAACCATGCCAGTAGTGCAGTCACAAGGCTCCTTTGAAAACAGGTTTTCTCTTTGTTGCTTCTTTTTCTTTCCTCTCTCATCTCCTAAAAGTCTACTCAGTCTATTAATATTGCTTTTATTTTTGCAGGCTTTGAGCAAAGATCGTTCAGGGCAGAGGGGTGTAAAAAGCCAAAATGTCTTCACTTTAGGAGGGCAAAAGTAATTGTATTTCATGCTCCAAAGTGGTTGCACAGATATCAATTTGATGCTTGTGTCTTGGATGTAGAGGGAATAATGTTGTTACAGCTCTGCACACAGGCTCCTCGAAATGGTTGTCCTACAGACATGCAAGTCAAATCATGGACCTGTTCCGCATGGAATGAAAAAGTCAAAATTATGCCTGCATAGCAAAGGTGTTTTGTGTAGACACACTTGCACTAACTTTAGCCTCTTGTTCACAGGCTCACAGAATTGGGTTTAGTAGTATGGTCCAGTAGAGGATGTGGCTCCCTGGTAAGTTTAGGGGCATCATTTATTTCTTTAATTCTGTTCTTGGTGTATTTAGGGGGGCGATGTTGGTGGGTTTTGTCTATTCAGTATCTTTGGCTGTGGATCTGTACCCTGAGGCTTGGGGGGATTGGCAAGTTTTGGGGTATGGAGTTGGGTTTACGTTGGTACTTTTAGCAGGACAATGTTGGGGCATTTTATGGGGGTGGGGATTGTAGATGTGAGTATGGTAGATTGTGTAGATATGGTATCTGTTTGGATGGATTTTAGGATTTTAGTTGGGTGCATTTGCATTCCTTATGAACAGAGAAGTGCTCCTGTGTCATTATTTTGTGTCAGTCCCTCTCATGGAATTACAGGGACCAGACACAGATGATGTGACCTAGCAAAGTAATAGCACTTTGCAGTGATCCCCTGACAAACGCTTTTATTCACTGGTATTAGGAAATGAGATCACATATCACACAGCTATGTTACTTTGGAAAAATACTCGGGAAACATATGGAAGGGATATTAACAAAAGCTTCCAGCCACTCCTCGCAGTTGCCAGATGCTTATATAAATATTTTTAGGTAGTTAGTCCCTCGGGATCTCTCTTCAGGTAAAGAGCAAATACACATCATAGTAGAGGAGACATGGCACATCTGAAATGTTCATGCTTCTCTCAAATTTCTTTCACTCTCCTTTCAAGTACATGGTAGGTTTTCAAAGCAGAACTCAACAAGCTGGATGGATTAGTGGACAGAAGCAAGGAAGGTCAGATAACCTGTGGGCACACAGTTCTCCTGTTTCTTATGCTGATTTTGAGTCCATATATCCAGGACTGCATGCAATTACTCACATGGCTGTTACATGCTCCAGCTCTTCCATCTGTAAAATTGTAACAATTGCAGTTACTTCACTCTTCAACTTCCTAAAACATAAGCATAAAGGTACCATGGTAAAGCTCCAGGTACTGTGACAACCCTATGAAATTTGTTGATTTTGCAGGCAAAGTAGCTGGAACATGAATAGATTTTTCATCACTGGTAGTGATAAACACATACCCCAGGCTACTATTATTCTTAAAAGATAATAGAAAGTAGTTTTCATAGGAGGAGTTCTTGTGTTCCAATATGCTCTTCTTTAATAAAGGAATTATTCACTACTGGAGATCTAGAATATGCTTTTTGTGATGAAGTTGGTATCTCGCCCTTCAGAGATTATTTGGCTAGGTGGTCTTTGAATTTCAACTATCCTCAAAATACTTTAAAGCAATATTCATGTACTATTTAAATCATGTATTATGAAGTATGTACTTCACAAATTGAACATAGGCATTCATATTCTTAATACACAAAGATTTTGAGAAGACTGTGCTAAACAGATTGCCGTTTTCTCTTTAAACCTGATTGGGCACAGGGATATATATATACACCTGTTCTCACTGGTGTTCCATGTGCAAATACCCTTATTTGTGAAAGTGTTTACTGCTATGCCTGGCTGCACATCCACTTCGAGAAAGGAGAGAGGAGCACAAGGAGCAGGATGGGAACCAGAGCATTTAGTCTTTGGTTACTGACTCAGCTTGATATAAGGAACAATCCAAAATTTTTAGCAAATTAATGGAGTTCACTGGTTTATGTGACATAAATCCTCAGTCTCAGAGGTCAAGTTTACAAAATATATCATTCGTGTTACTAAAAAGTATACGCATGACAACTCAGAAGCCTGTTCTGAGCTGAAAAATCCTGTGAAGTACTTTGCAGGTAGCCCCTGCCCTGAGCAGCCCTGGCAGGATAGGAAGAAGTCTCATATTTGCCACCTTTTTCGATCCTGTTTTTCAAATCAGAAGATTTCCATTTTCCCAAACCATCAGACTCCTTTTAGGAGAAGATGACTGCAAAAATTGAAAGCCTAATTTTGGAGGAATAGGAACTCATTTCTGTACACCTCAGAATGTCATTTACATCAGCATAAAGTGGGTGAAAGACATCATCTGGTAGCATTTCACACTTGCTTGTTACAACTTTGAAAGAGCACAGGAACTGAAAAATACACAGTCATGGTCAGCCAGTCCCAATATGATCATCGATGTATCTTGACTGAATTTGGGTGAATCTCTCCAAAACAGATTAAACTCTGATTCAGTCAAACAGTGATTTTCATGACTGTAACATTTTCTGCAAGTGATTCACAGTCCAGATTTACTGAGTACAATCTAATTTTTAGGGTTAGCATTCAGTATGAACCATGGGTCACATAGAAGGTAATGGTCAATAAGCACCTTTCTTTAAAGGCATAAATTTCAAAATCCAGGTGCCAGACATATATCATCCTAATATATATTTCTTTAAACCTATAGAGGGTCAGGGAGGAAATGAACACAAAATGCTGGATGTGGAGGGTGAGGAGAGGGAAACTTTTAATTCTGGCCCACCCTGAAGAACGTGACAGCACTAAGAGGCAACATAGGGCATGCTATTGACATGGACGGATTATCTGACAAAGATATGTATGCATGAAGAAGCTGAACAGGTCTGACCTGGGACTCCCCCATCACACACCCATCCAGACAACTAGGAGGTGTGTTGCTACACATGGCATTATTCTTGAGAAACTGTTTTTTTGGGGACTTGTGGCGGGATAAGCCTTAGTGTTATCAAAATAAACTGACACCAGTTATTAAGGTTCCATAAACAAATTGTGCAACTTCCTTATCAGGACATTCAGCAAAAAGCAGAACATACTCTTATTGCTTTCCCAATAACTGAATCACAAGTGGAAGACAGCTCAGCATCTCTACAGGTGGCCTATTCCTCCAGCAGCTGAGGTTCATGAAAATCACAGGCAAAATGGATGGAGAAGACTAATTCATACTGCATGAGAAGCTGTCAAAATAAAATTACTAGGAGGAGAATGATGAGTGTGTGTCAAAAGCCTTTTGTACATTCTTACACTGAGCTGGAAAAGTTGTAGACAATAAACTTGCTAATTACTTTTCTGCTATAAAATCTACCCAGGTCATGTCATCATTCATCTAGATGATCTTCAAAGCAATAACACTGTGTCTGAACTTACCGTCCCAAGCTTCTTTAATTATCATTTTTATTGTTTTGTTCAGTCTTTCTTATTTATAGGGAAAGAATAAAAGGTTATTGATAAACTGTCGGGGCTGTTATGCAGACAGTGTAATGGGATCCTTGTTTTTTTGCATCTCTCCTTGGAGAACAAATAAGCTCAAGGTATCTTCTTGTGGCAGAAAGCTGAAGAGGAGTATGTGTCGTAGTTTAGTAAAAAGTACTAGGACTGCTTTCTCTTGGTTTGATTTAGTGTAACTGCTGTGGCTTTTCAAAAGGGGTGCAATGTGAGAGTGAACTGCAAGGAAAGTCGTTCACCAAGGAGGGCTCCAGACATTGGGTGCTCTCAGTTCTGAGTTAAACGGATGTGTTGCTGACCGTCTCAAGATACCAGACAGTGAACATGAGATACTTCACCTGGTACTGCCCACATTGTGTGATAAGCAGACTTATTTGTCTATTTCATTCATACAGGTAGGACAGAGTCAGTTAGCACAGAACTGCCAACTGGTTAGCCAGCAATGGTCACACGGCTTCACCCACAGCAGTGCTGACAAGGCAATAGACTGACAAGTTTGCAATGTCGTGCAATTCAGCACGAAACTTGTAACTTGAAATCTGTTATTGCTTTGGAAATCCATTTCTATGGCAACTGGTAAGTTCCTGCAGCAACTTTGGTGACTGGTAATGTCAATTCTTATTAACAAAAAACCTTCTATCTTTAACACTATGTTGATTTAAGGACTGGTTTAGATACTTTACACAAGTTTTGAACACATGACTTGATTATGAGAGATTCTACAGGTGCTAAGTGTTAAGAAATGTTACCTATCTCTGAACATAGAGATAATCCTTGAACATATGGACAAATTTTCTATTTGAATATTTTCAAACCTTTGCAACAGCTATCTCAAGGCCAAAAAAGAAGAACCATCTGATGCTGGCACAAATAAAATGAATTCATCAGTTCCTATGGCACAGAATGAATGGAAAAATAACTATGAATACTAGTACAGGTGTTGACTCACAGAAAAGCATGTCCTTGCACACATCCAGCTTAGTTAATCTGCTCCCTGACTTTCTGTCTTCCAGACAGGGAGTACATTGGGCTGCTGGTGATAGGACCTAAAAGTCTTGGGAACATGAACTTTGAGCAAAAACCTTCACCCTCCTGAAGGATTCTGTGACAGGAACCGGGAGACAGCAGAGCCCTAAAGCATCTCTAGCACAAAATAAAAGAAAAAGATACAGTCATTTCCACTCAATTCCTTCAGCAGTATTCAGGCATACTTAAAAACCTTGCCCACAAAGATTGTTCAAACACCACAGTAAGGTTGATCTGAATAGCTGCCAAGATTTCTAGTAATAAAAAAAAATCAGAAAGTCAATCACATTTGCAAAACTTGCTCTGAGATAGATATATAGGCACACAGACATACAGAAAAAGGTTACTTGGTAACAAAAGAGCTTTTTTCCTCTTGCTAGCATTGGTTGCCACGATGCATGTTCCCATGTTTTGTGGGGTTGCTGTACCTTCAGAGCCTCCACAGAGAGACTGGAGCAGGGTTTGCTCTGACATTTATTCACGTTTTTCAAGTATTTCTTTTTCTCTTCAATGCTGTTTGAAAGCCTTTTTGTATTCACAAGGTAAAGACACTGAAGTATTCACCTACACCTGGATACATATCTATGAAGACAAAGTAGGGTAGAGTTACTGCCAGAAAGGTCTGGCTGGGTAAATGCAGCACCAGCAGTCAGTGACTGCACCTTTATGAATATTTAACATGCCTATCTATTTCATTGTTACCTAAAACTAAGCCTTGCTTTAGCACTTGCTATATTCCCACTACTTCTACGACAGTCTGAGGCTTACAGCTTTCTGCTAACATGGTCCTGTTGAGCATCCTGACCAACGCATTGCTATCCCGGGTTAAGACCATTTCCATCAGGTAGTAACAAGACTCAGCTATGAATTTTAAAGTCGAGCAGTTTAAAAGGGATGGCTACAAAACTATCTATACACAAGACCTCTAGCAGTACTCAGATCCTGCTTTGGCACAATCTGACTGCTGATTCCCTGCTGCAGTGCTGGATGGCATTGAGTTCAAGTCTCCATATGTGTAAACTAAGAGATATGCTCTGTGGAAAGGCTCAGATCTGCTTTCTCAAGATTAGGAGCGCAAGAAAAGTCTAGAAAACTTGCTTTAACCTAATAATTGCAATAAGATGCAATACTGTTGCTCAAAATACAAGACTGACTTTGCTTCCCCATCTGCATGAGCCAGAACACAGAAGTCCATGGTGAGTATAATGTTCTTGATGCCATTGGGAGAATGTGAACATAACACACAGGAAGAAAGGAAAGCAAGTGACTAGTGGCCACAGTAACATAGTGGAGAGCAGGTAACAGACACATAAATAGCCTTGAAGACCAAGAGTTCCCACCTGGATGGAGGTTTGGAGGCATGTATAAGGCAAGCAGAACTGCCCATTGTGTTATGATCCTCAGGACCTATTTATGGACCTATGTCCATAAAATATGCACCAAACTGTACAAGTAGTATGAGGTGTGGTGCAATAAAAACCCTCTGACAGCTGCAGCCAAAAGTGTTGCACTAGGAGAAAAGAGAGGAAAGGTCTGCTTTCCTTTTAAGTGAATGATGCAACCCATAAAGAATTTACCACACAGCCTGTTACCACACAGAGAACTCCCCTGATTTATTTCCCAAGCATAACTATTTGTTTATTCCTGATATCAGGAGGGTTCAGAACCTTGTTGGGACAGGCCCCAATGATTAACAGTAACCTGCTGCTTCATTCAGAGCTCCTATCATGTTTCTGTTTTGAGGAATGGGAGCAGTTCCTGAAATCTCTAGGGAGCCATTTACAGGAAACATCAGCAAAGATTAAAAAACAAACAGATTTTTTAAATTAAGAATGAGTTTCCAAAAATAAATTTAAAAAAATCAGTATTTATTTCCATTTCCCTCAAAGGAAAGCAACAAGATGCACTTATCTTTACATTAAAACATTTTGTTTCAGCTACCGATTTTTTTTTTACACTACTGGAATGGTATGTTGAAAAAAATAGCCCAGCAAATTTGGACTAAATATCATTAAAACAATTTTAATTTGGATCCTTAGTAATTTCCATGTAGGACTGTTTCAAAATCAGAAGTTCCTCCACTATTTACCTAGGTAAAGGTTTTATTAGAATCATAAAATCACAAAAAAAAAAAAAAGAGTTGCAAGAGCCCTATAGAGATTGTCTAGTCCAACCTCTTTTTCAAAGTAAAGCATTTTAGGTCAAGTTACTTTTTAAAAAAATCCCCAAGAATGATGATTGCCCAGACTCTCTATGTATTAATACGATAGATTTGCTCCATGAAATAGCTCAAGACTGGCTTTCCCACTAGTGTGATTTGACTCACACAGTGAACTTCTGTTTTCTTCTACTGCAAACTCTCAAATGCTCTTCTTTAGGAGAATATGGTAATAATCCCCAGAAATAAATGTGTTCATAGAGGGCAACAGTTCATTAACTTACCAATTGCCTATTCTTAAAATTTTAATCAAAGTCTTCTTACAAATTTTTTTTTCACTTTATCCCTGAAGTAAGATCTGAGTTACACTCTGGAGAAGCCCATCAAGCTCCCTTAACTGTAGGGGGACTTTTGGATTGGCACTCATCTTAATGACCTCACAAGGTTAGGAATAATGTGTATGTCTTGTAGGAAACAAATGGCCAGGACTTACTGCCAAACGAAGTAGCTGTTAAACAGGACATTTCAGTTTGCTATTATTGACCCAGGCATCCACAACTACAACAATTTAACAGGAAAGGACAAGAACACTTGAATCTTTGCTCTTATTGTACATCCTGTTCATTATTGGCATGTTTGTTTTTACAATATTGCCACAATTTTCTCAAAGCTTACAACACTAATGCCTCACAGTTCGAAAATCAGGCTATGTTCAGGGTTGGCGGCGTCATAGAGACACACTCAACTTTTTGTTTCACAAGAATCTAACCTAAGTCTGTCACTCCTCTCATTCAGATATTGCACAATAGTCTCACGATAATCAGCAGTGTATCCAAATTCTGATTACTTATCGTGTCATCTACTGTCAACTCCTTTTAGTCTGGCCTCTTCACATTCAAGTCTTCAACTTGATCCACAGATATCCACAGATACTAAGCTGCTTTACCTCATCCTTGATGGTCTTTCGAGCATCTTGCAAGATTCTTCATCTGACTTTTTTTTCACTACATGTTTCTTAATGCTTATCTACATAGTTGTCCTCATGTCCCCTTTTTTTGCCTCCTTTGTTCACATTTTTTTTCCATCAATGTTGCACAAGAAATTACTCTGTTGAGCATTCTCCAGTGTTTTTGCTTTGTGTTTTTTTTCTTATCTCTCTATTTTTTTCTGACTTTCCTTTCCAATGGATATGCTTTCTCCTTTGAACCTCAAGTTCTCCTAAAAGGTCTATGAATGATAGCTAGCACCTTAGAAAAATGCTAACTTAAAAATTATCTACTTAAATTAGAAAAACTTAAAATTAAAAATAATAGCTGCTTTGAGTAGGTGGGCAAGAGAGTGCAACAGAACAAATTGGATGAAAAGAAGAAACCAGTGTTTACTGCTTCTCTCCTTTTTTTGAATATTATGTACATGCTGTCAGCTTTCTGAGGTAATCATTTCGTTGTTGTCTATAAGGTGTTTTATGAATAATCATTATCATCATCATTGTCATTATCCTTAATCAGTTAATCACAAACACGAGCTTCATCATTTTCACTTGAGGAAAGCTTCACTTTGCCAGAGTAAAAACTGGCTGCAGTGGACACAAGTGCCACTCAGTTAGTGCCCAAGCAAAATCCAGCACTTCACCACTCCATCCTTGCTCTTCCTGGAACCAGCTTCTAACAGAGCATCTAATCCTAACAGTCCAACACAAGGAAAGACAATGTCTCGTGTACTGTTTTAATTTGCTGAAAATTATATTCCCTTTCTCACTTCTTTGAATTTCAACTCTTTCAGATTAGGCTCAGCAGGGTCCCATTTGTTATTCCTGCATTGTTTTATTTGAAAGGTTTGTTCATTTGACAGTGAATTATGACACACTTTTGTCATTAGCTGTGGACTTCACATCAAATACTGAATAAATTGCTAGTGATCAAATTCATATTAATAAATAAATACAAAATAATTCACAGACAAAGATTTGTATGTGACTTTTCTGAAGGTACAGAAATCTTAACAGAAGTCATCAAGAGCTGTGTCATCGAGAGCTCATCCAGAAAATGAAAAAGCAGCAAAGACAGCGGTAGCAGCAGGGTAGCATGTTCTTAGAAGGAAACAGAAATTGAAATAGCTGAAAGGGTAAATCACAGCATAGAACTCCAAGAGGAGCTAGAATCACACAAGGACTTTTGTGCCTGGGTATCATTCCTCCACCTCTTTAGAGCCAGTGAGAGGTAATAGGCTAGATATTCATATACTTTAAACAAGCACAGCTCTGCCAAGCTTTTGCCTACTTCTTCTCTACTCCTACTCTATAGCAGTGCTAATTTACACGAGATTAGAACATATTCTAATCATTAAAAACCCGCAGTTAGTATTATCAGGCCATTTTTCTAACCTGACATTAAAAAGCATCACTAGTCTTTTTAATCCAGATTTAGAAACATGATCATTGTAGTCCTTTTGGTTTTAAGTTTTATTTATACTCCCTGCAGAAAATTTGCTATGGAACCTTTCACAGAGTGAAAACATATCATGTAATTATATATTATATATATTGATAAGAAATAAAAACAAATATGAAACTTAGAGAGGAGCAAATTTTCTCAAATAGGATCAAAGTCGCTGGACCATGCAGAAAACGTAATTTATCCCTTTGGAGATTTATAAATTTTGGTTAATCTGAGCAAATATTCCTTCTGGGGGACTCAGACTCCTAATGAAATTGACAAAACATTGGAAAATATCTGTTCCAGTCAGACTAACACAATTCCTGACTCAGGAGGAACGAAGATGTAACTAAGAGCTCAAGGAAAACAGATCTCTTAAGGTTTCTTAAGAACTGGAAGCTGGAATAATCATCTTAGCCTTCCAAGGTGAACATTTAATTGGAGCATCCGTGACCTGGTTTTCAGAAATGAGGCAGGCAGAGCAAACTATCAGATATATTTATTGAATACAGCTCAGGATGGTATCCCAAATCTCTCCTTACTTCAGCTATTTTCCCACAAGCCATTTCCCCATAACTTCAGCTGTTATTTAGAAGAATAGGAGATAAACCCTCCTGAAGCAGATGAGCTCCGAGTCCTGAAGCAATTTTCTAGCCTACATATGATAAGAAACGCATAAATTCAAACAACTAATGCATAATAGGTGATGAAAAAGGCCTTTCAATGAACTATTTCTTCTTTCAGTACACAAAGGTTTTACACTTCCCATTTAAAATAAGGGATTGCACCTTCAACAGAAGAAAAATCTCTCTTTAGAGAGTACTGCAGTGGCAGAAATAGATTTTTTTTTCTGAAGACTTAACCTCCAGCATTGGGTGAGGGCTCCAATTCTGAGGCAAACAAATCTTGCCATCTTTATTGCTGTGATTTGTTGGTCAGACCTCAAACAAAGAGCATGAGCCAAAACAGATCAGTGTGATGAATGGCATCCTTCTCTCAGATCCCCCCAGTTCTGAGCATAAGGGAGGAGGAGTGCTATGCAGGAGCGAGAAGATGTTCCTGCAAGATGCAGAGATGAAAACTCATTACATATCTGTACCCAGATGAACACTGATGTTGGAATTGACTATGCCCTTTGGTACATCTGTGCTCTTCATTAGTAAAAAAAAACATGATTTATTTGCTAATAAATCAGTAAGTTCATATACTCAACTTTTTCTGTTTCTTTTCAGGTGTCTAGAGTAAAATTCAGACTCCTTGAGTTATCAGAACAATTAGAGAAAATACATTTTGGACATTCTCCCTTTAAAGTGCAACTACTGGCTAACATTATACATTTCCTCTCCTCTTGTTTGAATGTGATGTTGAATGCTACAAAACACTTTCAAACAATATTGAGTTAAGACCAAACTCCCAAGGCAGCAAGGACATTTTTGGAGTTAATGTAGCCAAAACATTCTTGACACCACCACATTTTTTCCCAGTTGGTGTGCACACTGTCTGCATGCCAATAGTCTTACACACCAAATTCTGTACATGTTGCATGAGTCTTTAGGACAGCTCTCAAAGTTGGCAGCTGTTAGGCTAATCAGTGGGAAAGCTGATGGGTCAATAGTTAAACTCTAGCTTTGTGGTAATAAGGCTTGACGTTTTTTATCAAATGGTTTAACACTGGACCAAAAAGGACAGTCCCATCCCTGTTTCAAGGAGTCAGCTGCTCCAGTTGTGAATGCACCAGCATAATTGTCAACCTTTTTTTTGTTTTGGTTTTTTTTGTTTGTTTTTTTAAGTTTGTTGTATTGAAAGTCTTCAAAGAAAGCATGATGGAAGGGACTGGAAGATTCTCTGTCAAACATAAACATGGTCTTTGCTAATCATGATCAAAACATGCTAGAGGAGTAGTGTAAATCAGCTTCATAGGTCTAAGTATAATCTAAGGCACCATTTTGTCAGGGCAAGAAACTGGTCACGTTCTAATTTGCTTATACCACGGTCCAGGAGAATCAGCCTTTGCTGCTATTATCCCAAAGAAAGGGACAGGGGTCTACTCTCCCATCCCATCCTCCCAACAACAGCAAATATACCCAGTCCAGCTCACCAGACCTTCCATCTTCCTACTCAAATTCCCCTCCTACACCACCAGCTTAGCCTCATCCCTTTCTCCCTGGGGAAGCAACAGTTTTGCCTTCATTTGGAGAATCCCTGGCTTTAGGAGCCCGAGCTTGGACCTGTGCTTTACCTGTGCTGCCGTTAAAGGGAGAGCTCTAATACCTTGTGGTATGAAACCTTCAAGCTATGCATGCAAAGACAATTCCTCTGGGCTATTGGGTGGCACTGCCTGATGTCTGGCTGTGCAGGATGTCCTCTGTCAGTTCCTTTGCAAAGCTTTCTCTGTAAGAGTTCACAAAATAATTATTCCAAGATGATAGTTTTTTCAGTGTCAAATATAACATAAAATCCCATGTCTATATAAAACTGGAAAAGCAACTTCTGATCTTGACTGTAAATTTATTTATAAATTCAGTTTTAAATCCCTTTGACATTTCTTCTGGAGTCATTTTTTTAATACAGATTAAATTGCTAGAAATTTTGTTCATATAGACTTGACCTTGAAGCGAGATAGTGCAGCAGAACAAAGTCTTTCTATGCAGTTTTCTAGCTCTATGATCTCTCAGAGGACTGCAGTTAAAGATAAAGGTATCAAATGACAAGGAGCAGTCAGGCAAACGTGCACATATATGATATTTTTTATCAGATTTTTCCTAGGTGCCCTTGATGAAATTATGGAAATGTCAAGATTCCAGGGTGACATCAGCTTGCAGGGGCTCTGGACCTTCTCCTGTGAGGTGACTCTTAAGACATAAGGGCACTAAGGGCTTGGTTAGGAAAGAGCCATTTAAAAACAACACTGTGCTTCTCTCTGAAAAGATAATGTGCTTCAGAATTCCCACTAGCATAAAAGATGAGCAAAAATAGGAGCTACTTTCAGTGGTGTTAAAATGGACCTCAAAGCATTTAAAAAAAGAAAGCCTCTTGACTATAGAACCAGCTGTAGGAATTGACTTTGCAGGCACACACTGAGACCCGTGGGAAGCCATGCCCACCGTGGCCCTCCCAGTCACATTGAGGCTGGCTGCTTCTCTAGTGCACACACGTGAGGCACTCGGCTTGCGGAAAGCTCGCAGCTTAAACGTGACCTGGCATAGCTCTTCCCAGGAGCGAGCATTTCCTCTGGCTCTCCTGGGCTCTCAGGGGTGTTTATCCCACTGTTATCATTTTTCTATACTTTTTTTTATCTCTTCTATTTTGAACTGCAGGATCAATTCTAAAGCTACTTTTCTCAGCACTAGTAGAAAGGCTTTTTTTTGAAAGGAAGGGCTCAGAGGAGCCAGGGTGTGCAGAACAGCAGCTTTAATGTCAAGGGACCTTAGCAGCAAAAAATCTTCATAGAACACTTCATTAATTAATAATGAGTAAGCATTTAATTGGTGCTGTTGGATAGTCAGAATGTAGAAATCTCAGTCTGAGGAAGCAGATAACAGGGCGTCTATTTCAAGAACACTTTTTTCCTAGGACTCTTCACACAACTTGCAGTCTGCCTCTTTATCAACAGAGCTACATCTTTGATGCACCATCCAGAGCCCTCCCAAGGGATACCAACAGTTCATGCATACAGCTTTGCAGAGTTATTTATCTTCTTTGGGCTGTGGAGCAAGAAGAAACAAAATAAATCCCACCCTTGGGCCTCTTCCAGAGGCCACCAAAAGCAATGCAAAACTTCCCATTGACTTTGGACACAACCCCACATTAATCTGGACCCTCAGAGTGAAAATCTCTCATAAGGGCTACAGGGTCTCCTCCAGATAAAAGTTTTTCTGTATTAGCTAACATGACTGTGTTCTTCAGAAGTCTCTTCACTAACTAAGGGTAAAAGTCAGCCTTGCCAAAAGCTGCAGCGCATCAAGGGAAAAGGGTTAGCCCCACAGATGCAAGGACATCCCCTCCCACCATTCCTCTCACTTGACGTGTGAATGATTCAAAAGGAGATAGTACCTTCCCGCCTGAAAAAAAATTGCCTGGCATGTATTAGTATAGTGTCAGTACCATATCCGAGGATGACTGCCTAACTAAATAAAGGCCTAACATCTTCCCCCATGCGCTTCGTGAGAGCAGGAAGAAAGCAGAAGCACGGGAAAAAATAAAGGGGAGGGAGATGAAAAGGAAGGTAGCTGCTGCCTGCCATGCATTTGCCTGAGACTTCTCTGCTCTTCTCTCCCTTCTGTCTTTTCACTCTCCCTCTGCAGCAGAGACCAGGCTCTTTCCTGCCTCCATCTCTGGGCTCACCTGGGAGAACTCAGAGCATCACCTTGGCTTGGAAGTTTGTGGAATCCATGATCTTTATATGATACAGTTCAGGCTCAGGTTAATTTCTTTTTATTATTGTTATTATAGTTAAACTGCCTTGTCAGAAAGTTTCCAAGTAGCTCCAATTCTGATATTTCCAAACTCATTGGACTCCTTTTTTTAGAGCTGTTCTGTAAATCTATCTCACAGTCTCCTCTTCGAACTTCTAGGGTACAACAGCAGCACTAATACTGTGATTCCCTCTCCCTTCAGTGAACTGCTACATTCCCTTACTATATGGAAATAATTTGCTCTTCCAGCAGGTTTCTTTCTTTCCCTGTGGCCCCTATGAAACCAAATTCAGCTGTGCCATCAAATTATTCAGGTTGCTCCTGTCTTACTATACTCAAGGTTTGTAGGCACTAAATGTTTAAGTCTCTACTGAACTGCTATGACCAACAATTGCTGTGATTAGCATTGTCTTTCATTCTGCAAATAATATTTATCAGTACACTTAATATAATAATTAGTATAATAATAATTTAAGAACCATGGCAAAATCAAGAGACATTATGAATGCAAATATTACCAACTTCTGGAAGTTATGCTGTTGGCAGTTAATATACATACTTAAAAAGGCTCGTTGTCAGGGAATCAGAATATATCCTACTTGCTTTTGTTCAAGAGCAAGTACTGTTTTCCTCAACCATAGTTATTTTTCATCACAATGTCCTTGCTATTACACCTGTTCAGTGCAGTTGAGCCCATATAATGTGGTCTTTCTCAAATGAGTTACGTAAATACCTTAACCTCTCCCAGAGAAGGCTCAAAGGAATGTCTTCACATTAATCTTTTATTTGCTGGCCATTTTCTGTCAACCAGACAAATGAATCAAATGCCATCTCATGAACTATGTGTATGACCTATAAATAAATACATAGAATGGTACAGACTGTCTTCTGTGGCATGTAAGGCAGTAATTAGCTGAAAGTTAGCTCAAGAGAGAGCTTGAGCACACCTGCCCTCCACCTCAACCTCAAATTTGATTATTAGCACTCTTTAGAAGAGCAAAGCTCCACCTCCATCTGAGACCTCAAGCACCCTCCTTGCTCTGGCACAGTGTGGCTGTCCCACTTGCCAGGGAGGCCACTGCTCTACAGGCCTTGCCATCACCAGGGGCTCCCCTGCCCTTCGGGGGATGCAAAAGAAACATCACCTCCAAGCTGAGCCATGTTGCAGCCAGGAGGGTAAAGCTCTCGGGTGAGAAAGTAAGCAGGTAGTTGAGAGCCAGAGCCTATAGCCCAGCTGTATTGTAGTCCCTGCTCCCAAGAATGATTGTATATTTTATATGAGATTCTCATTACATTAAAAAAAAAAAAAAAAAAAGAAAAAAAGAAAAAAAGAAAAAGTTACCTTAGATTAATTTTGTACTATTATATGGAAACCTTTACAATCAGTCTTTTGTTTTGTTTTGTTTTGTTTTCTTTCTGTGAGAAGAAAATTATAGGGCATAGGACTGCCAGTTAAACATATTTAATAATACTAAATTCCCATGACAATATGATTCAAGCAAGAGAACACCTAATAGGTAGGCAGTAGAGCGGCAGCACAAAAACATGTTTTAAGAATACTGGAGAACACTCTTTTTTTTCACACAGTGATGCCTCTCACTGATCTTTCACTAATTGCATTTTAAAGCAATTTACTAAGGTTTTATTCTGTTCCACTTTGTGTTGCCTGCCACCCTTTCTCAACACCTGCTTAGCAGAGTAGTCACAGGTTGCAGGAGGCATAGGTACAGCCTGCAGACACTTACACATGCAGTGGAGGGATTAATTTAAAAACTGCAAACAGACAAATCAAAAAATACAACCAACAAACAACCTGTGCAAACTGTCACTGAAAAACTCTTTTTTTCGTGTGCCTCTGTTCACTGCCTTGCATGTGGGTCTTGGCCCAGTGGCAACTCATTATCATTAACAGCAGCTGCAGGGTCTGTCACACATGGCCAGGTCACACATGTGTAGCCTCCCTGGTCTGTCTAATTCCCCGTGTTGAGCTCTCCTTCCAGCCAGGATGACATTTTTTTCAATTGCCCCTTTTTTTTTTAGTTCAAAAGGCCTGTGTGCTTTCACGCATCCGAGGACTTGCGTCAATCCTTTATCTGTGCTCAGGCTCAGCCCTGATCAGGATAACCTGATGACACAGCTTTGTTCCTGGTTACACAGAGGAGCCCAGTCCACAAAGGTTTCATTCAGCTGAAAATCCCTTAAAATTTCTCGTGCTTGAATATTGAAGCTGCTTTTTTTTTTTCCTAGACGTACAAAGTTAAAAATTTTGCAGAGATTTGGATTTCCTAAGACTTAAGAGACATCTGGATTCAGCTATCCACAATGGGAAGGCTGGAAGATTTCTGACATACGCTGTATATTAGATTCATATCTTCAACAACATAGGATTTTATAGACATGATTCACAAAGTTAAACCCTGTCTTTTTCTGTTGTTGGTCCAATTCTATTGAAATGAAATTAAATATTTCAACCAAAATGAAAATGCTGTGTGAATACAGCATTTCTTAGATGCCTCATTTTTCTTTCACTTATGAATCCATAGAGCGGTTATTCTCTTCTGACAACACAAAGTTGATATTCTTGTATTTAAGAGAAGCAGTCAAAGGGTAAATTTAAGAGGTGAATACATAGTAGTCTTAACTGATTGATAGCCTGTGCTTCACTGCACTTAAGAAGAAATAAGTTTCCACTTACCATAAGTTTTATTCAGTTCAGTCTATCAAAAGAAGCAAAAAGTTCTATGTTGGTGGATTTCCTGAGTTCAGGAAAAAAAAAAAAAAAAGATTCCAACCTGCAGGTACTATTTGCACTGTTCCTGTATTTGTAACTGAGACAAAGCTTTGGATGATGGTAACTGTCTATTATAATCTTTTATTTCATAAAAACTCTGCTACTGGGCACACCATTTGCTACAGAGATGTTCAAGAAGCCCCTGCAGCAGAGCTCATCTGTCAACAGATACTCCAATTCCTTGAGCCTCTATTGTGAGGAATCACTCTGTTGTCATCTGAGCATCCCTAACACCAGCTTTTAAATTGTTCAGCTAACGTTATTAATTACTTTCCTAAGATCTGGCTCACTGATATTGTACATCTGGTGTTGTGATTCATCTCCCCTCAAAAGAGGGCAAAGATTATGAAATATGACTGTTCTGACTGGTAACAAGCCAAGGGATTTATTCCATTATTCATCCTGCTAGGATGTACTCTTACACATTAACCATAGCAAAATCACTTCAGCTAATGCCATTGCAGGATTTTAAAGATAAACATTTTGACACTACTTTCACCTTTTATGCTATGTTCACAGAAGAAAGATGACTGTTAAACAGTCATGAAGGATCTCATGTTTAAATCAATTGCATTTTCAGACTCATAGACCTAGCACAGTGATTTCTTTTAATCCTGCTGACAAAATGCTTACAGGCCTTAGAATTTGTCTGCTGCCTGTAAATGCCCACTCTGGCCCATGGGTTGCAGTTTGAGCTCACAGCGTGGTGCAGGAAAGCTGGAGGGAAGCTTGTGACCTGAAGGGCATAATGAAAAGCAATCATTTTCTATATGTGAGGTAAGTGCAGATTTTACAGAGCAATTTCATCCACCTCTGCCACCTCTGGAAATCAGATCAAGGGTATGACTACGGTCTCTCATCTTGCTTCTCAAGGGCGAGAGCTCCATGTTGTCATATCTAGCCATATCCCAACACCCACTTACTAACTAATAACACTGATAAGGAATACAGCTCTGGATGACAAAATCCTCTGATGAACTAAGTAGCATTGCTGAAGACCAACCAGGCTAATGATATGAAAGCTTATTTTTTTCAGCAAAGGGTTTTTTCCTTTTATTTCTATTCTGTCTGGCTTTTAATCTTTCATTTGAAATGTGCTGAGCATAATGGCCTTTAATCCACTCCTAGATGTTCTCCTGTTTGAGTACTGTGATACTCACTTACATACCCCAAACTCTTCATCTTGAACCAACTTCATTTGCTACCCTAATGTTCAGCAGTCACTACGAGCACTATCATTCTCTAAAACCAGCACTGACGCCACTTAATAGGTCAGGATGACCGTGTGGCAGATGTCACCTCTTAATAAAGTGAGATGCATGGAAAGACTTCCCTATACAACAAGAAAGGACAGCCAAATATGACCTATGCATGCACCATCAAAGTACATTCTTCCTTTCATAAGTAACAAACACAAACGACTACAGCAAAATAAGAAATTAAATGCAAGTGAAATATTTTCATTGCCACTCTCTGCTCTGATCCTTCTGTTATGATCCTCCCTGGGAGCCTGCCAGCTTAGTAGAGAACTGCACACTGATATAAGCACATTATATAAACACTTCAGGGTGTCATCCAATTCTAGCTTGCTATCAGGACTGTTATAACACAGCTTTTGTGAGAGAATATTAATTACAACAGCTGAGTAGCTTCTGCTCTCTCACCTTTCTTCTGACAAAGAGGAGGAGCTTTCATTGAAAGAAAGCAGACAGATGTGCCTAAGGGAAAGTCAATCACTTCCACTGGGTGCAACTTACCTTTGGGACATAAGAAGCCATAAAAAGCACAGGCAGGAGGGCCACTATTATCTAGGCTTCTGTGAAACACTAAATCCATTTTTGCACAAGAGTTTCTCTTTGTTTTCTGTTGCTAACTTATTTCTTAGTAGTCTGTTTACTTCTTAAGAGATGCTGGGTGGTCCTCTGCTTCCCTAGTGTCATATGCAGTCGTCTATGAGATTTGAGATTATGTTACTTACCATAATTCCCCATCCCTTGCTAATGACCACAGCTATGCATGGACAAAAAGCCATTCATGTATTTACACAATTTTCTATGCACGATGTTAGGCAGTATCCAAAACCTCATTGATATTAATTCCACACACTAGTAATTTCTGCAGTATCTGTCCTCAAGGATCTTTCTGAAACTCCCAGTAGGCCCATGCAAGACACACAGACCACTAACGAGAGAGGAGAAAGTATCTTATTTCCTGGATAGCACACCCTACCTTGACAGGGCACATTTTGCCATATATGAGGAACAACATCTTGATCATCATTTTTTCTTACCACACTGGCAGCTCCCTGAGTTACCAGGAAATTATGAAATAGCAAGTAGAGTCGAGGAGGGAGTAATGACTCCCGGTAATGACAGAAAAGAGCTTGGCAGGCACCATTTCAAGTAAGAAGAGATTTATCCAAAAATAACTTCTTTATCAAAATGTAAATCATAGATGGATATGGAAAACTTTTAGAATTTCCCAGGCTCTAGGAGTAGAACTGAGCCTCAGCTCACAACTGCAATTGCTAGCAGTACTCATAAAACAGCAAATAGCTCTTTTGAAAATACTTCTACAGCACACATCTACAACAGCACAAAGCTTTACACCACATATTCTTTGATTAGCTTTGGATACTGTTGACTTTACTGAAGTAATGATGGAAGTACCTGTATTTCATTTATAGGTACTTGTAAATGTAGCCCATGATACTTACATAAGCCAGGTCAGCATTTAGTTTAGGTACTACTTATCATGACCATAAAAATGAATGATGTAACTCAGGAAGGTTTTTAGAGCCTTAAATTATATAAAATCTGTAGTAAGGAGGACATGGTCCACACACTCTCACCAACTATGTTCTATTTCTATGCTAGAAGGAGACCTACATGCTTGTGGTCCCTGCACCACAGCAACCTTCTACAAGGCAGAAGGGAACCTACACATATCCCACCAAGTTTCATCATTTGGTAAAGTGCACTTTTCCTGGGTCTTTTCCGGGGAGATGCCACATCTCTCCAACTTCCACTGAAGTCAGCTGGAGTCAAAAAGACTCTGTAGCTTTCAGTATTCATCTTTCACTTAAGGGTGATCAACTGGCATTCTTTGGAAGAGGTACCATCCATCCATATGTCCTGCCCAATGGAGAAGAAAAGGAAAGATGTGAGTCCAGATGCTTACTGCCTTGGAACAGATTACATCTATGGAAAATGACAGGGTTTGCATGTCCAAACTAGAACATGAGAAAGATTGCATATGACTGTCCTTGTGCAGGATGAGCACACACTGGTTGTGTGATGACCACATTTCCGGTTACATGAAGAGCTGAGGCATAAACCTGCCCAGTGTTCTGGTTTGGCTTCTGACCTATGGAATTAGTCCCTATTGAACTGTTAAAGATGAACGTGGTGATCATGTGCATCTTCTTCTCATTATTTCATATAATACTGACGTAAAGGGCAACTTTGTGATAATGCGGACAACAGAAATTCTTTAAAAATATTCCATAGAAAAACTCACTTAGTAACCTTGTAAAATAGAGGTGAGCAATAAAGTGGTCGACTGTAGCATATTTTTTTTTCCATTTGTACATCCAAAAGCAACTTCCTGAGAGCGTCCTGTGAGGAGAAGCCCAGTGTCAGGACTGCCTGTGATCCTCATTCTGAAGTTATTATTCCAAATGCAATCTCCAGCAATGAGGTAACAGAAATAATGTTGTTTCTCTATAGGAGGCCTTACAAGTAATTGTTTGGGAGTATATAAAGTTCTTGTTTTGTAAAACCAGCATACTTCAAGTGTTGTTTTTGTATTTAAGATGAGAGCAAAATGATCCTTCCTTTTCCTTACTTGAGAGAGTGAAAAAACTTCCAAGGATCTGATCTGAAGAGGAGAAAGGCATTTACTTCCTTATGATGTCTCCCTCCAACTGTATATCAGTTTTCTGACAACTATAAAGAAAAAGGAAGACAGAGATTTCATATTTGGATTCCAGTGTGGCAAAGAGTTTAACAGGAGTATGATAAAATCAATTATGAAATACTTTGGATTATTCTAGATGCTAAAGTCTCACCATAGAACTGAAGATTCTGGAGTAAGTCTCCTTTTTCATTATCACCCCCTTGCTGGATACAACTGATCACACTTCTCTGTAAATAGGAAATCTATCAAATTATTGCTGTAGATGAAGGGTTTTTTTAATATTAAGTATTTTATATTAAAAATACTTTTGAAATCCATGAAAAAGAGTAGAAGCATTTCAAACCATGTTCAAAGAGCTCACACCTCTTTATCCCTACTTTTCTCCCAGTTGTATAGAAATAGTCAATTTCTAAAGTGAAAGTTAGCCTTAAAGTTCTAGCTTTTCACTGCTGTCTCTGCTGGACGAAAAATTCCCATGAGAGCTGAAAAATTCTCCCTAGGATTGAACTTTTCAGTAATACTGTAGTCTAGCAAATTTAAGGAGGTGGACTGAATTTTTTAAAACAGACTTTTTAAACATAGGTTAGCAAATAAATCAATGCTGTATCCTAGCTATTGGAATTTGATTATCCATCCCTTTTGCCTGACTTTGGCTACCTACCACTCTCCCATGGACTGCTTTTTCTGAGAACAATTAGGACAAGCCAGACACCAGTCCTAGAGGTGCACGCAGCCACTCTTTTTTTGGAGTACCGGAGAGCTAAATTTAGACACAAGTCATCCCATGAAGACTGGTGTCAGTGCCAGAGAGCAGTCTCAGGCACGTTTAATTTACCAAGGGCAGTCCTTTAGAATCCCAGGTCCTAGGGACAAGAGAAAAGGACTAGAGAGAGGAAGACTTGCTCTGGGTAAAGGAAGATAGGATCAGAGAGCTCCTAAGGAAACTTGACACCCACAAATCCATGGGCCCTGATGGGATGCACCCCAGAGTGCTGCATGAGCTGGCAGATGTTGTAGCTAAGCCACTCTCCTTCATCTTTGAAAGGTCCTGGAGAACAGGGGAGGTGCCGGAGGACTGGAGGAAAGCCAATGTCACCCCGGTCTTCAACAAAGAAGTCAAGAAAGACCCGGGCAACTACAGGCCAGTGAGTCTGACCTCCATCCCTGGAAAAGTGATGGAGTTTGCTGTCTCCAGGCAAGTGGAGGAGAAGAAGGTGCTCAGGAATAGCCAGCATGGGTTCACCAAGGGGAGATCATGCTTGACTAACGTGGTAGCCTTCTATGATGGAGTGACTGGCTGGATAGATGAGGGCACAGTGGTGGATGTGATCTATCTGGACTTCAGCAAGGCTTTTGACATCATCCCTCACAGCATCCTCCGGGGCAAGCTCCAGAAGAGTGGGTTAGATGAGTGGAGAGTGAGGTGGACTAGGAACTGGCTAAATGACAGGGCCCAGAGAGTAGTAATCAGCAGTGCCGAGTCCAGCTGGAGGCCTGTGGTTAGTGGAGTCCCCCAGGGGTCAGTCCTTGGTCCGGTCCTGTTCAATTTATTCATTAACGACCTAGATGAAGGGATGGAGTGCTCCCTCAGCAAGTTTGCTGATGATACCAAACTGGGAGGAATAGCTGATACCCTAGAGGACAGCGCTGCCATCCAGAGGGACCTGCACAGACTGGACAACTGGGTGATGAGAAACCTCATGAAGTTCAGCAAGGGCAAGTGTAGGGTCCTGCACCTGGGGAGGAATAACCCTAGACATGCCTACAGGCTGGGGACCGACCTCCTGGAGAGCAGCCCTGCAGAGAGGGACCTGGGCGTCATGGTGGACGACAAGTTGACCATGAGGCAGCAGTGTGCCCTCGTGGCCAAGAAGGCCAATGGGATCCTGGGGTGCACTAAGCAGAGCGTCTCCAGCAGGTCGAGRGAGGTGATTCTGCCCCTCTACTCAGCCCTGGTGAGGCCGCACCTCGAGTACTGTGTGCAGTTCTGGGCTCCCCAGTGCAGGAGGGATGTGGAGCTGCTGGAGAGAGTCCAGCGCAGGGCCACAAAGATGATTAGGGGCCTGGAACATCTGCCCTATGAGGAAAGGCTGAGAGAGCTGGGCCTCTTCAGCCTGGAGAAGAGAAGACTGAGAGGGGACCTGATCAGTGTGTATACGTACCTCAAGGGAGGGAGCAAGGAGGAGGGGGCTGGCCTCTTCTCAACAGGGGCCAGTGACAGAACTAGAGGAAACGGCCACAAATTGAGGCACCAAAAGTTCCACGGGAACTTAAGAAATAATTTCTTAACAGTGAGGGTGACAGAGCACTGGCACAGACTGCTGAAAGTGGTGGTGGAGTTTCCTTCTCTGGCGATCTTCAAAACCCGCCTGGATGCCACCCTGTGCCACATGCTCTAGGTGACCCTGCTGGAGCAAGGGGTTGGACTAGATGATCTCTAGAAGTCCCTTCCAACCTTAAGCATTCTATGATTCTATGAATTTGCTTGTAAAAATGATGCTCCTGAGAGGCCAACAGTTCCCACCAAAGTGAAGGAAACATCACATAAAAACAAGAGGATCTCTCTGCACAGGCCAATGCTTAAATAAACATGGTGTTTACGATACCACATTTCTGGAGCGGCAGCTTTGCAGAGCAGGGATCAGGCTCCATTCCTGGTTTCATTCTGCTATTTCTAAGGAGAAATGCTTCCTCCAGGGAGTAATTCAGAGCAGGCCTCAGCCTCTGTGATGCAACCTCTAAGGAAGCTTGTCTCCCTCCACTGACCGATGGAGGACATGAGATTAATTTCACACACTTAAGGCTAGCCTGTACAAACATCATGCTGAGAATCATTTTTGGATTTTGATCTTTCTTTTCCTGAATGTCATTCAATATTGAAGTCTAAAGTCGTCTCATTTTTCAAATGTTTAGTTAATCCTGCTGGAAAAGCCTGAAACAGCTTCTCACGTTACAATTACAATTCCTAAGTTGGCTTCTAGCAAAATTCGTTTCCCTAAACACACTTTAGTGTACTTCTTCTTTATAGCTGTTTTATGAGCAGGGTTATAAATAAAATTAACAAAACTGTATCACAGTGTAAAAGAAATGCTTCCAAACCCCCAATGGCCCTGCCTAGTGGCTAAAACCTGTGCTATTTGGTCCCCCAGGACATGCGTCACAGAAGAGGAGCAACTGTCCATAAAGTAATTCAGCTAAGATGATTCATTATTATTTGAGTTATTAACAGAGCTGTTAATAGAGCTATTAGCAGTATCTGGCCTTATGTCTTTTTTCTTATTTTTTCCTTAAGAACTGGTTCAAACCAATTACAAATATAAGCAGTTGAAGCCTTTCCATGATCCTGTAGTCATGATCCCCACTTTCTTCCTGAAGACACTGTGTCACAGTCTGTCTCTGATATAACAGTATAACAGGACTGTAATCCAACTGCAGAGAAATATATTATCAAGCTAGAAACAGGCCCGGGGTAACCAGACTCCCTGACGTGTTAGACGCAGAGGTCCAGTTTGGGTCTTCCTTCCCATGCATAACATGAGCAGACATGAATTTAAAACTACTGAAACAGTTGCAATCTTTTAAACAAAAAGCCCCACAAACTTTAAAACTACATCCAACACTGATGTACTGTTCTCTCTGTGGGTGATACTTACTTTTAGATCTTCACAGATCATTTAATTTTTCCTTCCTTTTCCAGCTTGAAACAAATGGCAAAGCTCAACTGTAGCAATAGGGTGGCAGCAGGAACACACCAAGCGCAGAGTGGGTCCATTAATGTTAATGGTCTGGACACCTGGTGGCCCATGAGGAATGTGTTTGGAATCCAATGGGTGATTTAATCAATCTAGACTGCTCCTAGTACATTTTGATTACCAGCAGGTGCAGAGAGATGATTTCCACAGCCATAAGTTCATCTTCTGGCATAACAGCTATCATGAGATGCAAGCTGAAATCAATAACATTCAGCAGGAGAAAGTGTAAAAGCCAAGTAGATGACAGTGAAATTCTGAGACTCTGACTTTTCCAGTTACAGACTGAAGTTATAGGGACACGAATCCAGTATGCAGAGGCATTTATTTCATCTACCACCTCTAGCCTTTTTACTATAATTCTACATCCCTGAAGGTATATCCAGAAACAAGAACCAAGATCAACTTTATGTGGTAGCAAAACTTCATCTGAAAAAAAAGGGACATGTTTTATATTGCTGGAGAGTAGAGATATGTAACTGTAGACATTCATTTTACAGCAAAGTAAAACATCAGGGAGAACAAAAGTATGCACATGATGATCAGTATGAAATCTTTTCATTTACTTCCCACTGAGTAATTTATTCATCTTGCAGCATAACAGTACAGCAGGAGAAACGTGGAAAAGGTGTTTTACCCTAGTTCAGTCAGTGCCGCGGAGAATGAAAGAGCCATCTCTATCCGTTAGGCGGTCATGCTTAATTGTAAAGAGTGGAGCTCCAAGAGTCTTATAAAGCCGCTCACGGCAACTTCTCAAACATAATTAGTATTGATGATGTTCACAGTGATTCTCCTGAAACCTTTTATAGTCACCATCTGTATTGGTGCTCCAGCACTAACTGCTCCAAGTCTCTCCAATGCAGCCACCCATACCAATGCTACTGGTGCTGTTTCCTGTTTGCTTCCTTTTAAGTGGAGTTCAGTGACTAAAGTTTGAAGTACTCACTTTGGCAGTTCCCATCTGCCAGGGAACCAAAAGATGCTCACAGTGTCTTGCCAGACCCTCAATCTGTCTAGAAAGTGTCACACTTCTGGCCAGTCCACTATTGACTAATCAGGGGCTTGAACTGCAGATCTTTCTTACAAAAACATTGGTCTTTTTTAACCATCCCAGTGTGTTTCATCCAGAAAAAGATCAGATACCAAAATATTCACAGAGGATTTTAAACCACTGTTTATTCATCACAAGGCCAGAACTTCTGTACAAATTACAACAGCTCTACAGCTTCTGTTGGTGGGCTCCTGGACCTCGGTGATGGCTTGGGGAAGAAGATATGCATTGAGACCAGTTCTCCTTTGTTTACTATTATATGGGAGTTGGGTCATTCCATTTCCTTTTTCTGCCTCTACTGTTTTGAAAAGTAACAGTAGGGCAGTAGCGAATAATGTCCAAAGAATCTGATTCCTCTATTTCTTTATGCCTGTGAAAAGTGTTTAAAGCCCTACTGCCTGAGGATAATGCTATTTTCTGTCAAAAGTGCATTGCTGCTGACAATGGCAAAGCATTGAGTATTCAGCCCCTGCTTTTATCCGATTCCCCTCTGTAATCTCCCAGATAAGAGCAAGTAAAGCATTTTCCTTCATATCCCTCCTGGGAAATTAAAAGATATCCACCATGGGATATTTTGGGGTTTTAGAGAAAAAGAATGAATATTTGTTAGTGAGAAAGGAGGAAAAATCTGAGGAACCTGAGATCAGAAGTGTAACGAAAGAGAGCAATGAATGAATAGCTTTGGAGAATAAGTTATTAGTCAATGTTAATGAATAGATCATTATATATATGGCCGTAGGGGACTCTGTCCAGAGGAAAATTTCCAGAAATTTTCTCTTTTATTTCTGCAAAAGAGGAGAGAGACATAAAGCTTCTGATTCCTCTCTTTCAGGATGACGGGGAAAGGGAAATAACAATAAGGATGGCTTCATACTGAAGGACAGCAGAAGTCCATCCGGCCTGCACGAATGTTGAGGAGGAAAGTCAGACTTTTCGACTGAACTTTATTTCAAGGAGAAAAGTTCCTTTGAAGAACTGCACAAATTTGGCATCCCTTCATTTTTATTGTTGTGAGTTATTTGCAGCAGAAATAAAGAACAATGAAATAGAGGGTATAGAGAATCACTGAAGGAATTCATTATTAACCATAGCTAGGGAAGAATACCAACATGTTTTAAATTTTCCACAGGCATAATTTGTTTGAAATCCTGCATTTAATGTTTGCATTGCTCACTGCTTCCCACCTGCAGCCTTGGCTGCTCAGAAGTGTGATGGGAAATTTCTCAAGGTTTGAGATGGTTCAAAGGGGAGTGAATGGCAGATAAAAGTGCTGCTGGTACTCAGTGTGGGCGTCCTCATGGCATAGCTGGGAGTGGAGAATGAGTGGGAAAAAAAGGAAGGAGGGCGTCCACAAGGAAGGCTGAATACATGGAAGGAGAATACATGGAAAGATATTGAAGAAGGATGGGTGAAATGAACAGCTGAAAAATATCAGTTCAGAAACATCACCTTCTGTAGTATCTGATTCTTTATTTTTAGCGTTATTAATTAGTTTTGAAAGTAGCAGTTATGTTGCTCTGAAGCCTAAACACTCAGGGCCAATCTAGGTGGATTGCAAACCAGGATTTACAAATGTCAAACAACACTCTGGTGTATGTAGGCTTAGTGAAGCCCTGTTAACTGCTGCTGAAGCTAGACAAAAGGAAAGTTACTCTTTACGTGCCTGTCTTTGGAGGTTCAAAGAGTAGGTTATTAAAAGATTTCTATTTGAGTCATGTAATCTTACGATCTCATACAGTCATTACCAAAACATGAGTAGATCTTTCTAAAACTTTGAGCGATGGCTTTCTGACACAACCAGAACACAGCCTGCTATTTCAGTACTGAATCTAGAGATAAACCATTTTTCAGGTACCATACAGGGCAATGTTTCACTTATCCCTGCACCGCTTGCGATAGCTTCATAATCGGGAATCATGATCAAGTTATGGGTAATCAGAAAAAGCCCTGATCAGTAGAGTTATTACTTGTGTTCCTAAAGAGATAATTTTCTAACACTCAGGAAA
>PTEX01000044.1:2553325-2706397 GCA_003342815.1 Eudromia elegans | reverse complement strand
AAAAAAAAAAAAAGAAAAAAAAAAAAAACAGCAAGCTGAGTGGTAATGATGAAACAGCTCCGAAGATTTGTAACCAAGAGGGAAGAATATTAAGAATTCCTAAATGGAGATAGTCTTAGATCAGTAAATTAAGATAACGCATACCATACAATCCAATATAAGGTGGATGAGAGCTTTATAAACTTTCAGACTGTGGGTGAAAATTTCGTAAGTGCATCAAGACTGTGTGTTAGAACTAAAAGAAAAAAGTGACATAAACCTTCTAACTATAGCTAGTATCGGTTTCAGGCAAAGCAAAGGCAAACAGGAACAGGAGGCTATCACTAAGGAGTTAAAAGATAAGCATGCAAATGGAAAACAAGGTTGGCCAGGCAAACCAGACTCCATGTTTCAATGAGATTTCACATTTGATTCATAAAGTTATGAACACTGTTGTAATATATTCTGACAAATTCAAGATAGAGATGATACAGACTTGTGCTGCAGAAAACATGCCTGTGGCCCTCTGAGCCCCAAGGCAACAACAGGACTATCAGAGAGGGGCTGAGACAGGTATGTTTTTCAATGTGTGTAGAATTGCATGGCAATTTCAGCCAGGCAGTGACTAAGGACCAGACCTCGACCAACCTTCATGATGTGGATGTGTTTTCCCACAGATGTAGGATTGAGAGATGCATGAAGTATAGAAACACACTTTGCTGCCCAAGTTCAGGCTGACACAAGAAGATCCTGTCAAAAGAAAAAGAAAAACAAGGTGGGGAGGATATATTGAAACTGCTATAGATTTACTTAAATAAATAGTTCAGTAGGTAAGAAATGAACTGTGTGAAAATTTTACAGACTGAAAATTCTTGACGGCTTCATATATCCTGCCCATTAGATTAAAAAGCCTGGATAACAAGCAAAAATGCTAGTGGTGTGTGCACAGCTGGGGAATAAGCTTATGAATGCACAAGCAATCAAAATCCCCGAAAGGAGGGGACCCATTTGGGGTTTGGACAGGGAAACAGGGGGACCTGAGGGACCTTGTAGGGCTCCCTACAGATGGCAATCAGGAAAATCCAAGCCAACATGTCACTGCAAGCTGAACTCAAAAGAGCCTTACCAAGACTTGTGCTGATGCCACTTTGCCAGGGAGGACATAACTAGGCAGACTGCAGACCCCAAGGGAACTTAAAACACTTGTGAAGCTGAGATTGTAACTACATTTGGACATGCTTGTAGTGCAGCAGCGATGGAGATTGCCTATTTATCTCAAAGGAGAATTTACTTTGGAGTTCAAGCTTTAGACTTTTAAAATCTATGATTTTAAAAGTGATGGGTGTCATTTTGCCTATACACTACATGTATTTGACTTCTACCAGTATTGATTTGTGAAAATTGTAACTTCCCGTTTGTATGTACATAGCCACTGGTTATGGGACAAAAAAGTAACCTTCAGCTTCCATTTATGGTACAAATTTGCCACTGCAATCAATAAAGTTCTGTTAAATATTAGCAAAGGGAGGACAAATGGGGGAAATAACACACCAGAAAAATCCTACTTAGCTTCCAATCAGCTGCCAAAAACTTTCAATTTTTTAACCCATGCTTTGCAACTACTCAGCCTTCTTAAAACTGATATTATGACATGCCCCTCTTCTCAATCAGGTCCTCTCTTTCAGGAAGACAGAGCAATTTTTCAACAGGGAATATGCTCCATTCACTGGGCCTCCATGATATAACTAAGTATTAATATGAAAGGGAAGATTAAACCCCGGATAACATAACCACACACCACTGTTCATTAACTACCAACAGCAACACAGGAAGCAAACAAAATACCTCACTGGCAGTGTTTTAATCTGGATAATTTGACATTTAACAGCAAGAAAAAACATTCTCAGGAAAAAAGAAATGTTGTTAGCCAGTGTGGTCACCGGTGAGCTGGATGCTAACAACAAGAAACCCTGACATTTCATAAATTGCTCCAGTGCCACTGAATTAAGCAGAGCTCTAATAGTCTGCACAAGCCAAGGATCAGGATACAGGGCCGGATCTGTCGGCTTTCCGGGTCTAACCATTCAGCCACTGTGCCCACACTCCGACTCCTTGTGCTGTTCCACAGGTTTTCCCAGTCTATCCACCCATGCACAATCCTTCGCCACTTTGACTTTGGAGGGTGTGCATTTAAGTGAAATAGAGCTAAGTACTGCTAAAGGAGCTCACTGTGCCGTTCCTGCTGAGAACCGGTGCCTTGGTACTGCTAGCTTTAAGTAGGGAAGCAAGAACAGAAAACACAAGCAAAAAATTGCAGACATTAAAAGCCGCCTTAAAGAGTCGTCTGAACTGATTAGGCAGACCATTGTGTTTATTCACTGTTAACACACAGTGAAAAGCTCATTTAATTAGGAAAATAAAAGCTAAATCTGACAAATCCACGTGACTAAGAAAAACATGTCCTGAGGAGGCTGTCCCTGCTTCAGCACAAGGAAGAACATTGTGAAACTACCATCCTGTGGGTGGGAGAGCAAAATTCCAGAATTACTAATGGAATGTGACAGAGTATTGATCACTCCACAACAGGAGTGCATAAGCTCTGCATGCGCAGTTTGCTCAAAGCAGAGCATATAAGGTCTCTTGCAACATGCAAACTATTCTTCTGAACAGTGAGTTCATGTCCTGCATGAAACTGTCCCTTGTGGTTACAGTTGTTTAGGTTCTTCAAAAGTTCGTCATGTTCTCAGACTTTCAAGTTGCAGGAATGGGGAAAAGGACTTTCTGAACCTACTCTTAAAAACATGCGAAAATGTATTTACTTTAGCTCATTCCGTATATGTCTGAGCTCTGCTTTGATAACAATGTAGATTCTTTTGTGTTTTTCTAAAGTACTATGCAAATTTTCAGCTATCTAACACTAAAAATTTCAATGAACACAGCCTAAAACTGAGAAGTTCTCTGCAGTATATTACCAATGAGGAGAGATGACTCCAAAGTAAGCTATATGCCAGTAAACTTTGGAAAGATTGAACCTGTTGTACATGATAAAAATGGACTGCAAGTACTGCAACTAATGAAGGAGGGTCCCAAGTTGCATCAGTCTCATTGACACAGATGAAAAACTTGTGTCTGCCTTTTCCCTAAGCTCAGTGAAAAGGAGGAAGAAATACTCTTTTTCTTCTATCTAGATTAAGCAAGCAAAACCTATTCAAAGTTCATTTCATTTTGGTAAAAGATATTTTTGAAAAGCAGCTATGCTACAGCAATAGAGATGTTATTTCATATAGATCAGATATGTTTATGTGCCCTGGCACTCTATATAAGTATAAAACCATAAACATTGTGAGAGTCTATTAGTATGAGGCAACCGGAACAATCGACAAAATTATCAGCTGCCTGAGTGCCTTATGATCTGGATCCCAAAATCAAGACCTACTTATTCAGAATTTCATATTTCAGCTATCAATGTGGCTTTAAATTTGTGAGTAGTGTGACCTCCCCACATCGCAAAAAGGACCCTGGTCTCTTCATGTCCAGTCTACTACAAAATAGCACAAGAATCAAATTTTGCCTGATGTACTGCAAGGTTGTAAAGAGAGGTAGCACGTATTTTAAACCAGTTGATACAATTACGGAGAAAGAAAAAACCAAAATCAGACAAATTTTAAGGTGCATCATATTTTGAAGGGAAAGGAGGCACCCTCTACCTGCCTAAGACTGTGCACCTGCAAACTGGGCCATATCATAGTGCAGAGCATTATTTTACAGCTTGTCCCAAGAAATTCGTCAGTTTGCTGGTCGTACGTGGCAGCTACAGGGGTCTGTTGAGAAACAGAAGCCCAGTCTACCAACTTTCTTTCTTTGTTTTAACCATTGAATTGCATTTTCTGTCTCGGAACAGCGTAATAAAGTGTGGGAGAGCAGAAACACAAATAACAAAAGGACAAAGTGCTGGTACACAAATATTATTGTGCTCCACTGCTGGAGCAGTGAGGGAACAAACGGAGGCAAACAAGAGCCGTGCCTGCTCAAAACGTAGTCATAGCAAGGCACAAATTCTCTTTTAAAGAACAAGGCAAATCTTTGACTTTTTGCCAGGATTATAGACGGTTTTATAGCACATGCTATGACTGTGAGTACTTCAGATGATGAATACTGAGGATTTCAATGATTAAAACAATTATTAAGGCACTAGATATCTTCTACGTTTACAATGGGAAAAAAATATATCCATATCTGGTTGTAGTTTCTGCTAAATTGCTTCAGTATTAATTTAACACCTTCCTGTCTAGGCTATTTTGTAAAGCTCCCAGAAATGAGAATGTTTCTATCACTCTGAGATACTGTACTGTGTGCACGCTGGCAAAGGCTTCTCATTCAGGCAGTATAACCAGGATAGATGGTACCAGGTATCAATGCAATACTGGATCAGAGGGCATAGAAAACAGCTAGGCAATTGCTTCCTACACTGAGCAGCACTCTAGTCACTCTGGAAAGTGAAAAGTATTGTTCACAGATGGAAATGCACAGAGAAGAAGTCCAGGGCTGTCAAAGAATGTCTTATTTATAGCTTTCCTTAGAGATCTGCAAGTTGTAAAATGTGCAGCCTAGCCATTCTTCCTGCATATATAACAATCATGAATGCTTTCTTACAGAAACCAATGACTCAAGAAAAGTTTTGTTTGCTCTCCAAAATGATTTTGGAAGCCGGAGAAGAATGCTGTTGGGGAGTTCTTGGCGTGGAGCTGCTGCATGAAGACAACGGTGCGCAAGGGAAGTTGGGAAATAGTTAGAAAACCTGAAAGCAGCTTGTGATACATTGTTCCTGCCTCAAGTGATCCGTGGATGGTTTTCCCTTCTCTCCGGCAGGGAATAGGGTGCGTGGCTGAGGAGGGGGAAGTGGAATTTGCACACTCCGGTTTCACCAGCCTTTGCCTTGTTTCGGTATGGAGAGAGGGCAAAGAAAGGGCACTGCTGTACCGGCAGGGATGTGCTGGCTCGTATTTGCGGTTTATGAAAAGGTGCTTTTTACTCCAAAGTTAGGCAGGAAGACACACTTTTAGAGATACCCAAAAGGTTTGGCTAAATTATTCTTTTCTAAAATATCTTGCTTCATTAAAACAGCTGACACTGTTTTGACAGGAGGGAGGGAAAAGGGTGGGGTAGGGAAAAAAGTAAAGGCGAGAGGAAGAGAAAGTACATGAGAATAGACACATACAACAACTCCCAAACAGTTCACATTTTGATGGAAAGTGACATTTTGACACCAAACTCCTGCTTGGTGAAAGTGTTTGCAAGAATTTGGTTTTGTTTGAGGGTGAAACCAGGATGTTTTGAGACCTCAATAGCCTCCACAAAATGAGATAGTCCTTCTCCAAGAAGATCTAATTATATTTGCTGCAGTGAACATCAGACAGAGCCTGAATATAGGTAAGTTGATAGACACACTATTTACACCCCGGGTTACACGATGCAACAACGTATATCAATGCGACTGGCTGCTTTGTAGGCAGCTGTCCTCATGTGAAGAAATCATTCCAAAACCATTTTCTCCTGTGTTTCCTGAAACTGCTGCTTAGAGACACTGCAGTAACCGCCCCTCTGAGTTCTTGGAAAGCCGTGCAAGTAGACAAAGACCGTTAGAGCTAAAGCAAAAAGACAAACAAAAAGGCTGCCCAGCTTACAAATACAGAGTCAGAAAGAACCTTTCCACCAACAGAAGTGCTCACAACCTTTTGACTGCCCTGGGGTGATCTCTGATGATTCTGAGTGCAATGTATCATTTTCCCTGTACCTGATGTAACCTCCACTGCTGTAAGGAATAGTCTTGTTCACATGTCTGTCTGCCCAGACAGAACAAAGAACAAACTGTCTCTACATGGCCCGTGGCATCCCTACATGGCACTGTGTAAAGGGTAAAATCTAGGTGTCTAAAAAAGCCAAAGGGAGTCAGTTAAGTGCACCACTCTTCCAATCCCCTTTGCCACGTGGGCTGAATGGAGCAGAGATGCGTGCAACTAATGCACGTGCAGGTATTCATCACATCATCTCACTCCAAGTACGTAATCTTCAGGAGTCGCTAGGGGTGTGTTTGCACAGGCCTGCCTCAAAGAGAAAGCCAGCCAATGCTTATCTTCTGGGAAACTGGAGGCTCTGTGAGCTGGTAGATACCAAGACATGCTCCCTCTCAAAATGAGTAGTCAGCTGCAAGCCAGACCAGGTCAACAACCTTCAGTGCAACAGTGTCAGTCTACATTGCAGTCAGACCAGGCTGGGCAGTCTTGCTAAATTTGCTGCATTGCTTTTTCATGTCTGCTCTGGCATCTAATTTCCGTCCTAACCCCTTGCTTGTGACAGTTAAATGATGCCTGAAACACTCACTCATTTGCTTGAAACCTGTATGCTCCTGCAGCTCTTATCTATTATAATGACACATTGTTAAACATGCGAAGACTCAGACCTAACAAAGTTATATGCAGATGGGAATATTTCCAGGAGCATATCTGTCTGCTGCACAATAATTGGATCACTGAAGCACTAGCAATTAGACTTTTACATATATCACGGACAGGCTAATGTTCTTCACTGCAACCTACAGTCTCATTAGGTATATCTGCCATTATGCTCAATAACAGCTGTTCAAATGCTAGTGTAAATAGTCTGAGTGTCCTTGGAAAGCAAAAAGAAAATTTGCCTTCTGCTATATTCACACCTCTCTTGCTTTTAGTAGAGCCCTGGAAACATTCAAGAATCAATGCAGTCAAAAGATACACAGATGATGAAGTTTATGTTTCCACATGCATAGATTTTTTATTTTATCTTTATAAGCTTTCATACCAAGGATCTGGCAGTAGTTTTATTCCTAGATATAAGAAGAATCAGATTCTCTTACCTGGTATGGACTTTCATCCCTGAGCTTGTATTTTGCGCTTTCTATTTTGAAAATGTAGGGTCAATCAAGGTCAGGAAAAAGTTTACGAAATCATTTTAATAAAGGACTGTAACTGTAATTTTATTTGCAGTCCATTGCTCCCTAAAGTACACAACATATCAGGGGGAAGTGTTTGTAAGGCCAGGAGTCAATGTCAATACTGAAATTAGATACCTAACAGTAGGTTAGTGCAAAACATAACAAGTCTTCATCAAGGGTTGAAAGTGCTTTCAGCAATGAAACGTGTCAAAAAAAAAAAAAAAAAAAAAACCAACAGAGAGAGAGACATAGATATTACTAACAGTGTTCCACATATCACAGAATTATATTTTTCCACTAGATGTAAAGGAGGATCCTGCTGGCAGTCAGGAAATCCGGATGTTTATTTGGGTGCGGTAATTACAGGGCTCAGATCTCATACAGTCTGATGTGAGCAGGGCACAGAGAGAGCATAATCTGCCTTTAATCTGCCTTTGGATTCCGCATTGACACTGTGACACTACTCCTTGAGTTATATCCGAAAGCAAAAAGTGACATAAGTCTGCATCATCATTAGTTGTCTACGGGTCCATTAAGCTTTGCTCCTAATAGGTTAGCAAACTCTTAAGAAATAAACCATAAATCTCCCCTCAAACACTATACTTCCTGAAAAGAATCAGTTGAGCAAACTGTCCCATCGTCTTGCCTCTCTTTCCTTTCAGCTTTTGCTTTTTTTTTTGCAACTTTTCTTGCACATTTTTTTTTTGGGGGGGGGGGCACATGACTCTCTTGGCAAAATTCAGTATTTTCAAATACTTATAACATGCACAGTCTTTTCCATTATACTCACATTTGCACATAGCTCCCTTTCATTTTTTCTTAGGATGGATTGTAGGTGTTATCTTTATTCATGATTAAAGACTTGAAAGAGATTTAGGTGCAACTATTGCCTAGAGGGACTCGCCATCTAAATAAATGCACAGCTTTGAATGATCCATTGGGCATTACCATATGTTTTATGTGCATATACCTGCTCAAGACTTCCACATTCAGCACGGAATATTCATCAGCTCAGTTATCTTCAGCCCTACTTAGCAAATGATTCAGCAGGTAGAAACCCACATCTTTTACAGTGGAGACAGTGCTCCATGTCGGCTCCTAAAGTACTTGTCCTGACAATGTTCTTGTCTGTTCAGGTTCTTAACGGAGATAATGAGATTAAAAACAGTACATACTGTATTGGCTCTAAGCCAGAGTAGTTCTACCAGTTGAAACGCAATAGCTAGAAAGACTTATCTGCCAAAAAATGGTCCATCTGGAATGATGGTATAGCAATCCCAGTCTTCCAGTACCCATTCATATGAAATATATGTTGGATATTTTTGCATTCACTGAAAGTAGATTTCTCCCAGCTGTTTATAAAGAATTCCACTAAATGAAAAGCCTATTCATTAAAGTACAGACTTAATTCTTTTCAGGCTCTTTCATGCCCTGTCATGTTATGGATGTTATTATTTCACAATCCAAGGAAGCAAAACTGAACAATCCATCCTTTGGTTTGCCAAAACATTCACATGAGCTGATGACAAATATCATGGAAGAAATAAGAGTTTTCACATGATGACTAAAAAAAGAAATGTTCAAGTGGAGGCAAGTTAATAAACAATTTTAACTATTTTGGACAAATATTTGCACTCATCAGGAAAAAAAAAAAAAAAAAGAATGTTTTTCAGCTATTCGTGATGGGGGAAAAAAAAGAGTTTACGAGTATTCAAAACCACCAACTCCCTGTTTTCTCCTGAAGTTTCTAAATTATCCTCAGCAAGTGTCCCACATGCACTGTACAAAAACGCTACAGAGAAAGACTCAAACTGAAGAGGAGGAGAAGGATGCTTCCATCACACATCATCTGAAAGAGGACTGCTGCTGATTCCTGAAGATGGGACAAAGGCACAGCTTCCTTGGATTCTTGGAGCGAAGGGCACACGGCATTGTTTCTTTCTCTGTGGAGCTGTGTAGAGCAAGCAGCTGGAGTGAGCTAAGCATGGCACTCGGTGCTGCTCCAGGACTCTCGTTACTCCATACCGAGTGACTCAGAAGTGCAAGATGATAATAAATAATTAACATGATTACTGATGAAAGCCTAAGGTGCTTTAAAAGCCTGTTAAGAAGTGTCTGCTCTCATCATGTATCTCCTTTTTCTGTTCTTAATTTCCAGATAGAATGCTCCTGGGTACTAACTGTTTTTGAGATTGACTTTTTAAACTCTGCATGGGATATTTTAAGCTTTCCTGTATAAGTTCAGCCAGATCTCTTAAGAGGTTGAGCCATGAGGGCATCACCTCCTTATGTACTATACAGTAACAGTGTATCTTTTGAAAGGGAATCTCTTCATTGGAAAGTTATACAATAAATCTTCCATTTCATATATATTCCACTGCTGATCTCTCAATATTTTTCTTTAAAAATTTCCTTCTCCATTAATTTGACTCACAATATGCTAATTTGTACTTAAAAGTCATTGACAGCAGAGGAAAGTAGCGCAGAAGTACAGTAAACAAATACCAGAACAGCAGAAGTGCCTTGGTACATTTTTGGTCCGTATCTTGAAGAAGCTTTACAACATATTTTGAGGTCAGCAGAAGACTATTTACTAATTAGCAAAACAACTGATATTATATTCATTTTTACTTTAACTCAAAATAATTAATATGGAAACATTGAAATAAACTCTGCTTGGCTTGACGCACTGTTTGAATGGAATGAAAAGCTGAGCAAGTGGCTGCTCTACCACAAAGCAGTACAAAAGTCATCACAGCAACAGCAAAACTATCCAGCATTATGTGTCCTTTTGGGGGCCATACACCTCTTTTTTTCCCCTTCTGCCTGCAGAAGATGATGTAGAGGACACCAGTCTGATGTCCTGAGTCCACACATCTGACCTGTACCTTGACATTCTCTACTCATCAATCAGCTACAGGGTTACATCATGGGAAGGGGACCGCCTAATGTGGAAAAGACAGCGTGGTATAAGCCGGATAGAAAGACAGAGTCTAACAGATTCAAGCCTGAACCTCTGATGAGAGAGGGAGTCTCAGTTCTTCAACTCAGTTTAGCAAGGGTGGAAGCGACTTCAACTATTTCTTCAACTGCTTCTAGGTAGGGATTTCAGTTATTACTTAAGGTAGGAAGCACTAGCCACAGGGAACCTAGATCTGCTAAGGGATAGATATGAATTTTAAACTAGAGGAAGGCAGGAAGGAGTTTCACAGACTGAATAAAGGTCTTCCAGGAACAGCACCATTCTTTCTTCCTCTCAACACCCCTGCTGTCTCTCATCTCTTTTCACCTTGCTATGAAGTCACATAGAACTGGAAGCAAAGCAAATCTTACAACACTCCAGAAACCTGTACTGCCACTGCCAAAAATGAGGTAGGAATTAAAATGCAGTTATGTAACTTTATGAGTGCTTTGGTTACACAGGAAATTTAATCAGTAAAGACACAGTGTACTTTAGGACTTCCTAAATAGCAACATTATCTATAAAAGGAATGAATGCTATTACATTAATTCCCCTTTTGAAGGTGGAAGTACATTTCATGTCCATTGCCTCGTCTGCATGCCCATAAACACTGCAGAATTTATGGGCAATACGCCCCAGGGCTACCGGACACAGAATATTTTATTTGGGTAGCTCTTAACCTCTTAAGCTCTTCTGAACATTGTGTGTTGACTGATTTAAGAGGTGAGTTTTAAAGCCTCCTTAACTGAGGCAGCTCCTTTTTAAACTGTGGCTTCCAAAGTTGTGCTTTTGCTCTGGTAATATGGCTGCTGCCTTATTTCCTATTGCTTGCAAAGCTCATTCAGCACTTTCAGTATCTTAAAATCTCTGCTATTCCAGAACTGTATTACAAGTCTGAAGTAACAAAGTATTCCACTGCTTTGCTCCAAGTTGCAGCATCCTCCACATTACTCAGGCCCCCAACTCCATTCAGTGCATAAGATAAAGGAGACAAAGTTATGGTCATCTGCTCTCTGGAAAGGTACTAGCCAGAATTTAAGTTCAGGCTGTTTTCTCAATTTTCTACCCATTCTGGGGAGGCATAAAGAAAAGAAACTAACAAACAAAAAACTAAAACAAAAGTTGTAATAAAGCTACTTACCCTGTATTAGATTCTTCTCTGAAGCCACAGTCAATTTCCCGGAGAGTTCCTCAGGCTCCTTAAGGGACCCTTAACCTCTTTCCTTACATACAGGAACTAGGTAACTTCTTATGTCACTCTACAGGTCCCAGGTGTCTTACTATGAAAATTAAGGTACATCATATGTCTCTTCATTGCTAGGCATATTTTTAATTACAGCCTAAAGCAGCATTTTTAACTTTCTGCACCTAAAAAGAAATGAACTGATAAATTAATCTTCTTGTAAGAAGCAAACTCTACAGGAAGTGCATATGTTGGAACAGGAGTCCTCACATACATGCATACCCATAATTGTATAGGACTATGTACAGAATGTCATATTCAGTTGGAACAGGAGTCCTCACATACATGCATACCCATAATTGTATAGGACTATGTACAGAATGTCATATTCATTTTATTTATACAAAATGCATTTTGGTTTGTTAAAAAAAATATAAAAAATTCTATTGATTTTTCTTCCTGATGATCCATTTTTGGCATGTCAGTCCTGCTGTCTTCATTTGCAGGACCTTCTCTTCAGAGTTAATTCAACCTGCCTATCATGCATTTCTCTTCATGCAGCACACTTTATTGTTAAATATATTTACATAAAGACATATGAGACTTGTTTAGTTCCTTGCATTGTTAATTGCTAGATTTGCAATCATCAGCCATTACAGCTGTGCAGTTCTGTGACTGTCACAGCACTCGGCATTTCCAGAGGCTCCAGAAGGAGGTATGGGAAAGTCTCTTTCTTCAGCTCTGCAGGGGAGGGGTTGTAGCTTTCTTCCTCTCGATGTGACCCAGAAAGGATGAACACACCCTGAACCCAGAGGGTGACAGCTGAAATGATGAACACAGTGATGTGTCACAGGGGAGCAGGAGTTCAGGCAGGGACTGGACGGAGAAGCAGATGAACTCACAGGGAAAATCCCTTCTGCCTTGGTGTGAAAGTCTATGTAAATTAAAAATAAAACAAAGAAAATGCAACAGGGAAGACTAAAAATACATTGAGGGAAAGTCATTCAATAGAATTGCATTCAGTGGAATTTCCCACTTCAATAATAACAATACTGGCATCAGTCAGGCCATACTCCAAAGCAATGGCAAAGTTTGTATGCAGCCTTTTTCTAGATGTAATATTTTCCTTTTATCCACTTTTCACAGGTTATACTGGTCACTAGTTCATATATAACCATGTCAACAAGCTAATATGGATTTTATTATACTTGCTTAAAAATTAACCTAGAAAACAGATTTCTATTGGAAAATACTGATTTGAAAAAAGCAAGAAGCTTTGGCATAGGTCTAGTGAAAACCAGCCAGGTGTCCATTAGGATTTTGACTACTTCCTGACACTGTTCCTCCTGGATACCTAAAGATATCAAAAATTTCAAAGTCCAAACAGTGGAGCATTTACACGTCAATTCTCAAGTTCTGGAGCTCCATGCTACCAATTTTGGAGCCTAAGGGCTTCTCAGTTCCCAGTTTCCTGTAACTTTTTTTTTCTTTGTATATTTTCCTTGTATATTTTCTACATAGTCATTCAACATATCCAGATCAACTTATTTTATATTACATTTCACATATTCCTTTCTCTCTTTTAGTTTTAAGAGCAAAGTATGTTGCTAAAAATAATGGAGAGGCCACAATACATATAAAGCAGGAAGCCTTCAACTTGGGAGTACATTGCGTCCCAAGACAGAACAGCACTGAAATTGAGCACATTTCTCATTTTGCCTTATGCCAGCATAATCGTGACAAAGATCAGAGGAGACAAGTTCTGCTTCTCCAAATTAAAATGTAATGGACTATATGCTAGACAAAATAAAGCTACACAATCGTGTTGTGCACACTTGAGGCAAACACGCTCTATTGTCAGACAAGCTGTTGAAAGAAGATTTAGAATTAGCTGAAAGCGTTAGAATGCTTCACCTCAGGGTTAAAAAGAACAAGTTCATTGAATTTAACTTGTGCTATGAAAAATACAAAGCAGTGCTCTCCCAGTAGTTATACCAACAGAGAGTCTGTAAATGTGATGCTGGGGCAGACCAAATGACGAGTACATAAATGACATCTACACGACTGATCATTAATCTGGAAAGGTAGCCGCAGTATTCACCAGCCACCTCCTTCAACATATGCTCTTAAAATAAATCAACAATTTTGTGAGTTTTATATTTCTGGAGAAGGAAACACTGTGAATATGAAGAGAGAAATCCCACAGATTCCAATCCCACACATGTTAATAAGCTAAAGAGAACAAACACAGGTCTTTGAGGACTTAAGAATAAATAACAGTCACGATGGAGTTGCTTTTAGATTATGCTAGGCAAAAAGAGAAGTCCAGATTTTGATCTCAATTAAAAATTGGAAATTTTGTGTAAATATGCATATATATACACACATATATAACATAGTACATACACATTTAAATTAATATATATAATATACACATAATATACATGATATATGCATATGTGTGTATATATATCTGTATGTGTAACACACAAGACGGTTGAGCTTGGAATGGACACCTAGAGCACATTTTCCCTGCTAATAGTCATGCATCCATTCTTGCAAATAAGCCATGTCATCTGTTCAAAGGCCTAGAAATAGTCTGACACAGCTAAAGTCATATTGAAATATATAAAATTAAATTATTATTACTACTATTCCTCTTCTTGCGTGTTGCAATAAAAGAGAAAAAACAGAATTAAAAATAATCATCTTAGAATCCACAAAAATTACTTTATTGGGAGTAATATAAAAAAGGGGAAATGAAAGTTTTATAATTTCAGCATTGGAATACAAGTTTGTCATAAAAATAATTTCTAGCTAGACAGAAATGTGTCCTTTCTAAAAACTGTAGAACAGAAATGGTTTTGTCATTTTCAATTAGAAAGCGAGAACTCTTGTTTTCAGGACAGCCGTAGTGTTGCAGTGTTTTTGCTGCAGGAGACCATTTATTGCACTGCTGTGAGTTTATTGAACCTGGCTGATTACAGGCCCCCATCACACACTTCCCAACACCTCACAATCTCTTAACCTGTTTACCCTGAGGGCCCCCCTCGGGGATAAGGAAGTGCTGCCGTCACCATCTGCTAGGTGAGCCGCGGTGCAGGAGCTCAGCCCTCGCGCCCGGGCGCCGTGTGGCCGCGCTCTGCACCTGGGTCCCTGCACGGCCGCAGGGATGGGCTCCGTGTTGCTGCTTGGCACAAACCACGCATGCCTCTGGGGTGGATGATCCTTGCTTGAGTACTGCTAACCTTGGCCATGGCACTCCAAGGGCAGCTCCCAAGGCAGAGCTCTTGCCCAGGCGGCTGCTGGCAATTGCACCAGATTGCAGCCGAAAGTCCAAGGGCAGAGTGGTGGGACTCAGGGATGGGGCAGGGAAATGCCATCCCTAGGACAAGGGAAGTGGAGATGCTTTGCTCTTAACTAAGCAGAGGGAAGAAATTAATTCCTCTTCTCACCGTCTTGGATGTTTTTAATGAGGCTCATGGACACCTCATGAAGCTGGTCCAATAAGCCAGCTCTACATGCAAGCAGCAGATAAGGATCCTGTGAAACAAGTCTTTATCTCTGAGCAGGCACGTTAAGCTGGTGCTGAAAACTCTCCAGTACCACACGCCACAGAGAGCCCGTGCCTTGAAATCAGCGCTTGGGAGACGGTGCAGGAGGTGCCTTACAGTACTGAGAGGGTCCTGAGCCCAGGCGCCTTTGAGCACTCAGGCCTCAGCAGCTTGCTAATGGTAATACAAAGAAAAGGAAAGAGATGAAGCAGGGATATAAATTCAGACATTCCTGTGCTTATTTATAAATGCTAATGTTCCAGCTGCTAGACTATCCTCATTTCTGGGGCTGTATAGACTTTTTTTTTTTTTTTTTATGGAGATGAGAAACATTCCCGCCCTGACAGTCCAGGACTGTTTCTATCCCACACCATATTTGAAATCTCTTCTCTCGACCATCTGGCAGCAAGATGAGCACACACGGGGTGGGAATGTTAATCCATGACATTAGCTTCCTTCACCTCATCCAACTGATATAACCTCAGAGTTTACAGTATGAGGAAAGGATTTTTGTGGAAAGATTAAAATCACTAAATGTGTTTAGCTTGGCCAAGCAACCTCTGAAATGGGAGGGGTCTATAAATGTTAAGTGATTTGAGAGGCATAAAAATTGAGTAAGGAAATTAACGAAATGGGATAATCTAAATGGGTGGAAATTGTTCTAAATAGTGTTTAGATAACATAGGTTTTGATTTGTACACAGATTTTTATCGCAAAAAGCTCTACCTTCACTTAAAGCTACCTTCAGATATATACTGTGAGAGTGAAGTAAAGTTTTCTTAGTTTCTGTAAATATCAGACTCACAAAGTGCATAAAGTGTGCGCTGGTGAGGGATTCTTCTTTCATAGCAAAGGTACTATTCCCGTTTTCATAGCAAAGGTATTCCTTTTGCTTTCAGCCTGAAAAAAAAATCTTAACAAATAAATAGCAACAACTTCCGGCAATACCTCCACTCTATTAAAACATTTTCTTTTTCACTTCTTGGATTCTGAATGCCTTTCCCTAATTTCCTGTTGTGTTTTTCCTGCTGAAGATCTCTGATCATCAGTACAGGAAAGTTTAAAATAGAGACAGAATATACTCTACAAGACAAAAGAGCAACACACAAAGATAAGCATAGGAAGAGCCGACATACCCCAGGCCGACGGCAGCACAGAGAGCAGGTGAGCTGCAGGCAGCTTGCTCCTATGTCAACCCCCTGGGCTTTACCCCAGCTGCTCAGATCTCCCAGCCCGAGTTCTTGCACTGCCCATCCCAAGCCCTCTTTCCTTCGAACGTAGTAGAAATGATTCTGTCAGTAGGAAAGACAAATACTTCTCTCTGAAACACATCTATAAATAAGTATTCCAGGCACAGTCACACCCTCATTATGAACAGCTCTGTGAATACACACTGAAGGAGCTATTACAAAGATTGATCTGAAAAATTATGTTTAGTGCATCTGGAGGCCTCTCCATTGAATCTTAGGCCACAACAGGCCACAGGTTTCAATCAGATTTCTGCATGACCCCCACTGCTCCATTTTTAAAGGACTGCCTGATGAGAGAAGCACGCTCCTGGGGCCTTGGAAGCACTTCAGCAGTAAGTGGGTGCAGGCCTTGGCTGCAGGAAGCCTACAAACCAGCAGAATCAACAGGCGATTAATTAGCTGTTTATTAAAATATCCTCCAATCATTTAAGTGACCCGTTCAAGCAAAGTCTAATACAAAGAGCGGCTGGCTTTTCAAATGTAGGTCAGATTCTTTGAATATCTAGACATCTTATCCATGTTTTTGTTGGGTTTTTTTAATTCATCAGGACTAACTTTGCCAAAGCTATTTAAGCAAGTTAGATGCACAGCTGATAATGGAATTAGGATCCGTGATTCTTAGAAATACTACGATTCTTCAACTAAAGCAGAAAGGAAAAGCATTGTCTCAAGAAGCTTGGGTAGCAGATATCTGGTATTGACTGATGCTGACAGAAGGTGATCACTTCAAGCTAGATTCACCTGTGAATAAATAAAGTTTCCTTAGAGACAACTTCTTTTGTGCTCCCAGACAGCTAATTTTAAGTGGAAGTTCATGTTTCATAGACAAAATGCAGGGAAGTCTTACATAACCTGGAAATATTAGTCACTGAAGTACTATGGATGCCCAGTTCTCACTCCTACAACACAGCTACCAACCCTTGTGCTTCCCTCCTCTCTCCCAAGTGTGCACTCTTTTTTAGTACATGCCGGCACCCCACAATGTGTACCTGTCACATCTCAAACTCCAGTCTTTCAACTTGCTTGGCAATTCTGCATAATGAATGTTCAGATCTGAGGTTCCCCATCTAGGGTGTGCATGACACTAGGGGTAAGTAAAACTCTTCCAGGTGGGATGTTTCCACAGGAACTACTAGGTAAATCCCTCACAGTCCCACAGGGGAATCAGATGAAACAATTAACTCCCAAGTCCACCATGCCCCTAATTCCAACTCAAAAGCAAGAACCTGGCAGAATGTAGGAGCCTTAGACTGGGATGAACAAAAGACTAGGCTTGAGGTCATACTGCCAAGCAACCAAAAAGGAAGAGGTGTAGGGCTGGAGTCTTTACAGTGGCAGAAGAGGGTATGTGATGGGAAAGGAGAGGAAGAGTTAAGAACCAAGGAGTGAATTGCAGCTTATGTAAAAAGAAGCAAGGAGCTTGATGGGGAAGGGGAGTAGGAGTGGAGTCCTGGCCTGGGAAACAAGAAGGTATGTGCAACCTGCCCTGAAATGTAGCCACTACTGCTGGCTTGAATGATGGTTCCCAAACAGACAATCCTGGAAGCCCTTTTTCCAACAGGTTCAGCCACAGGTTCAGCCAGGGTTGAATAAGAATTGAAAGTGAATGTCAGAACAAAGGGGTCATCACAGACAACTCCCTAAACTATTAACGGTCTCCTCCTCTTTTTCCTTTTTTTAAGTAGAGGAAGAGGAGTCAAAGGAGAAGAGCCCAGCTCTGGAAATGTGGCTCGTCTCCCAGCCCATTTAGTGTCAGAACCAACACCCTAAATTGTACCTGTCGGGTGTGTGGGAGACAGAGCAGCTCACAGGACAGGGGTATCCCACGCTCCCTGTCCAGCACACTGCTTACCGACATGCTGCTTGTAGGTTGAGCCTGGGCTGTTGAGATAATATCCATGGGGCAGCTTCCTGTTTCCTAAATGCAGAGCAATCATCCTGTGTAAAAGGAAGAAAAAAGCAAAACAAACAAACAAAAACAACATGGTTCTGACTGCTATAAAGGATGCTAGTGAGCAGCAGTCATGAAAATAAGCATATATGTATTTTTTTTTTCCTTTCCATTGACTGCTAATGGACAATATAAGGATTTGGTGCCCATGAAGAAGAGCTGGTTCTTTATCCCACACTTACATGCATTTTGACCTTGTTAAGTAGGCAGCTACTCGCCATGACTTCAATAGACATCAATACTTAACAATAAGTTCACCCACAAGCATCTGCAGAATCACTGTCTGTGTCCTCATAGTTGTTTATTATAGTTTGAAATACTGCTAGAGAATTGTGTCTAAGTGTAACATGGCAAGTTTTTTTAGCTGGTAGCTCCTGCACCTCAGGAGATATAGTTACAAGGCAGTATTGCTTAAGACCTGATTTTCTGATCCACAGTTCTGGTCATCAGCTTTCTTTTTTCCAGTTTACTGATCACAATTTTATTTGTTAAACAGAAGCTGCTTTCATTTGCTTTATGTTTACATCCATCAAACCTGTTTTGTCAAATCCCTTACGTGTATTATTTATGATATTCATGTTTAGAAACACATGAGTGCTCACTAAGGGTAGAAGGTACCAGCTCCAAAGGCTGTCTAGAAAGCCCCACATGTGCTAAAGCGCTCTAAATTATGTCTCTTCTGTTATCTGGGTTCATCAACAGAAAACTCTATTAATAAACTCTATTCTAATACACAGCCAAATAAACATTTTTATTGCCTCATAACGAGAGCTGATTTTCCCTTATCTAAATCTCCATTATTTTTGTTGTCTCGTTTTTAAGTCATTTCCCTCTTCTACATGCTTTCATGTTGAATTTCTTCAGGCAGACAACAAGACATAATCTTTCTCACAAACCTTCTTATCTGGAATGGAACTAAGTGTGGGAAAGCTAGAGTAAGGTTTTGGATCACCATGGACCCAAAGCATATCTATTCTACTTTGCAGATTTCTTCTAATGAGGGATCAGAACCAATTCCAAAGACAGAGATTAGCCAAATAAGATGCAGGTTCAGAAATATTTTGATTTGAAATTTTATTATTCTTAATAAAAATAGAAAAAAGTCTTCAGAAAGGCCTTGCAGGTTCTTATCAGCTCTACTTCGCAATTCTGATGTAACTATTCTAGGGGTCCCTTCTATGTACACACAGATTTCTTGATCTGACACACCTATGAATCTCATCTCTGTTATTGAGATAAATTTCCTGAAATCTATTTCCCATCAGAAGCTCATTAACCATGTGACTGCTAAACCAAACCTGGATGAAATGCAACTTCCATCTGGCAAGTTCTCTAAAAGATTCTCTAAAAGACTGATCATAATTAAGCATAGCAGTAAGTGGTACAAGTCTAGCCAGAGACTAATAGATGCTCCAAGGGTCAATAGCAGGAGTAAAGAAGACGGACTCTTTTCGGTGATGCCCAGTGAAAGGATGAGAGGCAATGGGCACAAAATGAGATACAGTAACTTCCATTTAAAGATAAGGGGGAAAGAAATCTTTCTACTGTGAAGATGGTCAAGCATGGGACCATAATGACCAGAGATATTGTGGAGTCTGCAGCTCTGAAAATACTCAAAACCTAAATGGGCTCAGCCCTGAGCAGCCTTCTCTAGGTGACCCTGCTCTGATTAAGGGGTTGGTCTAGACAATCTCCAGAGGTGTCTTCTCATCTCAGTGATTCTGAGATGCAGTAAAACTGCATTAGATCTAATTTAGCAAAGCATTTGGTGCAGTACCACACAGGAGATTAGTGGTTCAGCTGGAGAAGATGAGAATTTCTGTATTGATAAGGAGCCTGCCAATGCCTACAGAGAGCACTAGAAGAGAGAAGTTGAACTAGAGGAAAGTTTTAAATTCAATTCCTGATCTTTGAACAAATCTTTTCTTACTATTTTTTTTCATTGATCTTGATAACAAAAAATAAGAATAGTAGAATGAAATTCACTCCTAAAAAAGTCAGAAGACACTACTAGTATAGAGAAGGACCAGAATATCTTCAAGGACAGACTGAGTGTCCTTGAGGAATGGATAAATGGAAACAGGCTAAGCAATACTACAAATACACACAAACTAATAATCACATTCTTACTATCACAGTCAGGAAATAATCATTTTGGAAAAACTGACAAAATAAAAGACCTAGTTGTTTCAGTTAATCCTAGAATGACCATAATGCCTATGCAAAAAAAAAATTAAGAGCACTGCACAGGACACTATAACACTGTGTATGATACCGTGTTCCCATAACCTACATTCGAAAAACCCCTCTCTGCATCAAATGGGAATTGGGGTCACAGGTCGGTGGCTTAAGTAATCAGACAAATGGAAAATCATAAAAACAAATGAGGAGAACTTAGTTTGTTTTAGCCTAAAGGAAGAAAAAATTGTTTAAATTCATGAATATTTTTGAGGAAAAAAAAGTGGGAGGTGCTTTGAATAAATTTAATCTGGAAAACAGTCTCTAACCAGCAAATCAGTGAGGTCCTGGAAAGTTCAAAGAACTCTGGAAAAAATAAGGAGAGGATATTCAACTAGATTTAAGAAGAACGCTGAACAGTCTGTGAAAAAGATTATAGTGTGGTGGTCTGTGTTGGTGAGGGACTAGAACCAGCAACCCGGGGACTCCCTTTTAGCCTTCTATTTATCTACTTCATGCTCCCAGTTCTAACACCAGAGCTCTAGTCCAGATCCCGTCCTGGGCTATAGCACTAGGGCCAGCATTCCCACGCTTTAAGATTAAGTCTATAAAGGGTAAAAATCACCAAGTTCCATGTTGTTTCACCATAGCTTGGGTGATTGGATAGAATACACTAAAAGAAAGCAGTGGAAAGAAATGCTATCTTAAAGCAAATCTCTTTGCATACAGATACATGGATATATAAGTAGAGAGGGAGTGATCTCCGAAGCTTGTAAGCTAAGGAGACCAGCCTGAGCTGAAAATATTGATATTGATCATCTATTCATGAGCTGCTGCTTTTTTTCTCATTACTAGCAACAACAGGGTTTAATCTTTTAACTTAGCCTCTGAGTATGTGGAGGTGATATTTGCTGCATAAAATCAGGAGACATTTCTTTATTTACAGTATTCACTTAAAATATTAAAACTGCCTTATTTAGAACAGTCAGTAACATTCCCGACAGTTAGAAGAGTACTCTGGGATTATCAGTGGGATGATCAGGCTCAACATTCCTCCAGAATCAGCTTCTGGGTATTTTAGGCAGGCAAAAGGATTTGAAGGCACGCATTTGAAAGCACGGTCATTAACCTTTCTTAAATTAAAGAATAACTCCAATCATTCTATGATGTTGCAAAACAAGAGAGTGTGTATGACTCAGATAAGGACGCCTCTCTATTCAGAGATTCAAAAGAGAGGGGTTCTTTTTTGTGCTAACGGGTTAGAAAAACAATATAAGGAACATCCTGAGGGCATAGTAACTAACTTTTGTGTCATGACAAGTATTTTAGAAGGAAAATATTAACTACCATAGTGATTTAGGTGATCATTTAGGCAATTGCTGGCAGAGGCATTAGTTCCTTGTTGAGTTTTTAGTGATTCAAAGACAAAACAGCATCTAGTAGAACACCAGAAGTGTTTGGCCCTGGCGTCAAGCCCTCATTGCCACCACCAGAATCAGACCTGGTTATGGCCACACGGCTATTTTGATTTAGAGCTGAAATGCAGTTTTGAACATAGTGTCCTGACTGCCCCAACTTCCCGTTGTCGGTTTAGTTTGCAGCAGGTTTTTAGCACTTTCAGAAGAGATTCTCTTAGGAATCCAGCTCTCCTTCATCCACCTCTGCCCAAATTTACACTAGTCTGTAACAAAGACAGTAAATATTGTCAGTAATATATACTAATAAATCAACGACCTCCAGATGACCTTCAGTGGCCTTCAGATGACCTCAAACCACATGGTGAGATGAGGATATCAGCAGACCAGGACAAATATATTCCAGAGTGAAATGCACAAATCATTAATAATTTAGATACATTAGTTGGGGATCCATCTGCCTCAAGTCTACTTATCTGCTCCTTTCACCTGGAATTACTTCCTAATGTAAATATAGCCAAGGAGACAAGAATGTTATTTCTCCAGGAGAAGGTTTTATGTTAACGTCTATAAGGTCTCAGACTGCCACTGGTTTTTGTTTGGGTTTTTTTTAAACAATGGTGAATAGAAACTCATTTATATCAAAATGAAGTGATAATTTCCTTTCTAACACATGCCGAATTGATTGAGATTCAGTTATTGTGGGTTACTGCTTAGACATCAGTTACCTAGCAGAAACCGATACTAAAAGAGTGACAGCTTCAAGTGACAGTGACAAGACAGCTTCATACCCCAGCAATTGAAATGGCTTCAGAAGAATTTATTTGCATTTTATAATCTTTCTGCTCTGTAGATGCTGTTCAGTATATGTGAAACATCATGCCAGGAGAAAAAAATCTATTCCCACGTCTCAGTGATCCAGACTGCTGTGGGAATGAAAAGATCCTGTTAACAAGACTTACGGGCTCCAATGATTAGGTTTACAGTTCCCCACACCAGCTTCCATAGTGTAGTGACACAGCAAGGCAGATGGTCAGGAGCATAATTTGCATTTTGGCCTTGAAAATCACCCTGAGTGTCCCTATTACAAAACCCCAATGCATATCTCCGTTTCATCTGCCTAGCACTACTGTAATTTTATGCCTAAACATGCCCAGGTTTTCTCTCCCACTGATCAGTCTAGAATTCCTCTCACAATATTACAAAGTTGGCTCATCTCCCATTCCTGTTTCATCTTGTCCATTTTGGCTGTGGCGCTGAATCATGTGAACTTCAAACCATGTAACGGTGAGAAGCTTTATAAAATGGAACCCAAGTGGGGTCCCTAGCATCAAGGTACTCCTGCACGAAGGTATCTGGACACCCCTCCTGCTACACAGTGCTCTGCTTCCCAGCATATCTCTTTCCCCACTGATCTCTTCCCAAATCCCAACCTGCTGAAATTTACTCTAACATTGAACAGAGCCTTTATCTGGCACTCAAACTCATCCGTCTCTTTCAGATAAATCCAGTCTTCCCATCAGCATCTCCTTTTTCCTCCAAGACACTTCTCAGCCTGCCTTACCCCAGACTCTCTCTGTTATAGACCTAGAGCATGGTTCAAAATAAACTTCACACTGGCACCGGGAACCATCATATTGTACCTGAAATAATGACACAGGCCTGGAGCAGGGGACTATGCATGGCAGAATAGTGCCTAAAATCAGGACATCTAATAGGACAGGCTCTAAGAAAACCTGTAGCAGATCCAGGGGCTCCTCAAGGTTCAGTAATGGCTGAGGAACCTGTTACTGAATGCGTCCTGGCTGCATCACGAAGTGCTGTGCTAGGAGGCATCCTGCTTGGGACCTGCTCAGGTGAGGACAACCCACCCTTCCTATGCAGGCAGGACTCCACTGCAGTTGGTACAGAAAGACTAAAGCACAGTGTAGTATCACATCCTCTTCTTGCAACACGATTTTGCAGAACGAAATAACAAGTTTTCTATTTAAAGTGCAAACACATTAATTAGGAAAATGTGTGTCTAGTGTGAAAATCTAGAAAATTGGACTGTGGGTAAACATGGGTTACCTGATGAAGCTACCATCCTTTACTACCAGATGGCTACAACAACCCCCATTAATAAGAAAAAGAGGACAATGTGCGCAGCTGTGACACCTCTACTTTTAAGTTTTCACTTTTAAAGCTAAAATGCTCTTAGTTTCCATGGTGTTGCAACACAAAAAATGGATTAAACTAGCACTAAGCCAAGAGTCATGTATTCACATGCAGTGCAGTTTTTCACAGACTGCATAAATAAACTTGTCTTCCTCCCAGCAAAGAAATTTGTGCCCATAGTAATTGTGCTGGAGGTACATGAGCTGCTCATCAAAAACACATGGTGCTGAGACTGAGTCTCTGACATTACAAAGAAGAGCTCAAACACCAACCCTTTCCAAGTGCTACTACCTGGCAAGGTTTCCTGAAGACAGAAACAGTAGTATATTAAGATTTGCTGAACAGATAGGATACAACCCAAACCATTTTATTTAGGACTCCAATCAAAGTAAACAGTACAAACATTTTCAAACTTTTTTTTTTTTTTTAATCACTTTATTCTCCTTTTCTGAGAGACTATGAATTCATAGATCCTGCCTGGGCATAGAAATGTTAACTTACTGCAAGCAAGACCGTACCCAATTTTATAGGCTTAGTGGTTTAAAGTAATTTGTGCAAGCCTCTGATTAGAGATACTTCTATGGAAAGCCATTTACTGTGCACGATAGCAAGAATTTATTGAAACTACAGCTTGGTGTTGTCTTTACTCATGTGCCAGTGGATGACTCTGTATTAGTCTTTTATGGACTAAGTACATCCATTTATTTTTATTTTCATTTTTTTCCTGAATTTCCAATTCCAAACAACACCCAGCTGGGAGAATGCAGTCTTAAACTGAACGTCCAACCCCTCCTTTCACTGTAGCTTCCAAGTCTGTACTGGAGACAACACGGAGACAGAAATCAGCCAGGAGGAGGACATCAGAGCATATAAAGGGTATTACTCTAATCAGAAAGTCCCACGGAGAAATGATTAAGGGCTAGCACTCCAGAGGCTGGACAGAAACCACAGTAATGCACCTTTTATTATCAGACAACGGTTTGGGGAGGGTTGTTTGTTTGTTTGTTTGTTTCCTGGTAAATGTTGAGAGAAAATATCTGAAGAGCAAGGAGGAATTTGACGCTCCCCGCACCCACGCCGGAGACAGGGCAGGGCAGCGTGTCCTGCAGGGATGCACTGCCACCTAGTGAGAGCTCCGACAGAGCCCGCAGCTTTCATGGGAAGAAAAGATTTATATATATGTTTGTATCTATGCATGTGTACTAAACTACCTCTCCAGGTAGGTAGGGGAGAGTGTGGTTTTAAGGGTCCCAGAGGTCTGTGCAAAAAGCAGTGCAGCTCTGGCAGATGCCACTGAGCTTCACTTAGAGACCTTATGAGGAGCAGCTGAGGGAGCTGGGGTTGTTTAGTCTGGAGAAGAGTTGAGCTCTCAAGTTGAACAAGGAAAGGTTCAGGTTAGACACTAGGAAGAATTTCTACATGGAAAGAGTGGTCAAGCAGTGGAATAGGATGCCCAGGTAAGTGATGGAGTCCCCATCCCTAGCAATAGCTGAAAAACATGTAAATGGCACTTAGGGACGTGGTTTAACAGGCAGGGTGTTGAAGGGCTTTCAGTTGGACTCAACAATCTTGAAGATCTTTTCCAACCATAATGATTCTATGATTAACCAGTGCCTGGCTTCCCAGGGTTTGATTAGATGCTGTCGTAATAAGTAACATCTCCTGGGTGCACCAACACGTTAATCCAGTTGAAATATGATGGTTGAAAGATCATGAAGAAAAGCAGCAGCTCAGTGTTGGACATAGGATTGCCATCCCAAAGCAGTTAAAATAACTTTCTCTAGGCTCCTGGTTCCTTTCTGTGAAATTTGTCTTTTTTTTTTTTCTTTTTTTTTCTTTTTTTTTTTTTGTGGCATGTCATGAGAACAGGTTTGGTTGCTTGCTTTTAATTAAAGCAACTGAGTCACTACTGCACAGTTGCAAATTTTGGAGAAAAGCTCAATATTCAATAAGATATTGCCAAATCTACTGATTTTTCCTCTTAGCTTTGGTGTAGGTGCTCTCCAGCCCCACATTCTCCTGAAGCAAGCACAAGGCTGGTGCCAGGGAATGCAACGTATTTCTGTTTCTGCTTTCCTCTAGCTTGAAGAGACCCTGGCCTTGACAGGCCATGGGAATCCTGAATCTGGTGATCGATATGCAGGAAGGCAGGCACATGATCTTACCATGGACACAGGACAATGTGCACCCCCTGTGTTGGCAGATGCAGATAAGCACCACTAGCTTTCCCTCATCAGTAAACCTACATCTCATCCTCCTTATTCCTACCTGAGAGGAAGACTAAATGGCCCTCTTGAGGATTAGGAACAGGGGACTAGAAGGCCCAGTGGGGCAAGCACCTTTGCAATACTACAGTCTAGGCTTTTATTCTAGGTTTGAATGCTTAATCTTGAAATTAAAGTATACAGAGATGTAATGAGGACTACAGGCAAGGAGAGCAGACAAATTCCAAGGCTGAGTACAAGATGATTTTGACTTCAGCCTTGCATGGGTGATCTCCAGGCTGCTACCCCAGGGAATTCTGGTCTTTGAGATGAAGGAAGTTAATAGCATTTCTTTCATTCTACGGATGGGAAAAATGAGGACTGGGATTAAAAGACAGTCATCCAAGAGAATAAGATAACCAAGTAGCAATCAAGACCCTCAGGCATGAAGGCTGTTTCAAATTTGACAGACTCGACAGCTCTACCTCTCTTCTCAAGTAAGTGGTGCCTTTGGCATGTCAGGAATATGACCTGACATATTTAAGTACATATTTACTTGAGAATATACATGTATATACATATATGTATACATACATCATAATAACTTGAGGTATAGTCTGCACTTTCAACCAGTGTTCCTCCTTGCAATTCAAGAAATATCCAACTATCCCTTCCCTGTGGGTTTTCAACTGTTAAAAAAAAATGTTGAAGTGTTGAAGCGAACTCATTCTGCCAGTCTTTGCATCCCACAGTGGAGACACCAAGTGTGCAAAGGCATGGGGAGGGAGCCAGTACCTTGGTGAGACGTAAACAATTCTGCACTGATTCTGATTATCTCTGCTCATTTGTCCCCAACGTGCTGTTCCACATAGCACTATTTCTATCAAAGCATGTCTGATGGCACTATAAAACAAAAAACAGTAGCAAATTTCTTGACAACTCCATGAACTGAGAATTACTGTTTAGAGTGGCAAATAATATCTATGTTAACAGTTTCATGATTCACACACACAGAAAAAAAGACTGATTTTATGTTTGGAGATAAAAAATAACACAGCACTAAAATGCTGAACATTAAACAACGTATTTTGAAATGTACCTTTCAAACCATTAGGAATATTCAAGAATACTAGTAGCACCATTCTTTATCATATCAACAGCAATGTTTCAAGTATGAAATGTTGATGTAAAAGTCAAAGTACTGACTAATGCACTACTAGGGCTTGCAATACAGCGCCAATGTAGATAGAGGAGGAAGGAATCCTTAGAAATGCCAAGACCAAATTTGAGAAAAAAAGTTGATATATTTTTATTGCCTGTGTGAGGATTTCGTGACTAACCTGAATCTGGGGACTTGGAGAGAGGAGGAGGTTCTCCCAGAGAGATATAGTTTTCTTCCTCAGCGTATGAAGCACTGAAGAGGGAGAATATATTTATGAAAAGATTGCCAGCAACAGTTTCCTGTGTCCTTTTAGCAAGAAATCCAGACATCGCAGCATAAGTGAAATGCGGCACCAGACAGAAAGCAGTGCACAATTTGTGTTTGAACTAATTTTTCATTACTGATACAGTGTTTACCTTTTCCCACTGCTACCATTTCTCCTTTCAACAAGAGATACTTTCCTGAAAAATATATTTGGTGTGTTGGTCCATAGAATTGACATTGTCATAGAGAATTGGAGCTGGTCTATTGAAAACAATGGCGATTTCTCAGATATAGAGGAGTTTGAAGAAACCGGTTCTAAAGGCTGTATTTTATCAGATTTGTACAATACATATATCAGTGATTACGTGACATGAGGAAGAACTGTGCACTGTAAAAACAATCTAGTTATTTATAAAAAGCTACTAAAAAGGAGGAAAGAAGGAGTTACAATCTTCTCAGCAATCCTGCATAGAAGGAAGATATAATGACCTTAATTCACAGTAAGGAGAAATCAGGTTGCATATTTAAAAAACATTAGCAGCATAGCAGTACAGGTAGTGACACACTGGGATAGGGTACCTGAGAGATTGTGGAGCTTTCATCATCTGAAGTCTTTAAGGTCAAATTTTATAATTATGCAGATCCAGTAAGTCCTGGACTTAAGAAGAAGCAAAACCTAGAAAAGTCTGAGGTTCTTCAAGCCCAGTTGCTCTATATTAGAACTCCAGACTATAGAAAATGAGCTTCTTTCCCACTGTATACTCAAGAATCAAATTATAAATAAAGCCTGATTTTACACACATCAGTGTAAATCAGGAGTTCCTCAGCTGAAGACAGTAGAATTTTGCTCCTGTAAAGTCTGTAATGATGGTATTCAAGATCATTAAGCTAATGGATTGTAATGCAACAATGGCAATTTAAAGATATTTATTGTGCCCATACTAATTTCTCTGTCCTGTTCTTTTCTGGTTTTTATAACAGTAACGTCATTATCACCTCGTTACTTTGGTATCTGAGTAATTAAGTAGGTTGGAAAATAATACTAACCAGAAGAGAAAGAAGCTAATTTAATGCATCTACTCTAGGTTCAGAAACCTACCAATGAAAGCTTTAGAGATCAATACATTTTTTAATAACTCTGTCTAATAAAACTGTCCCTCTGACTTCCATAGTTAACACAGTTCCACGAAGCCCTTTTTTTTAAAGCTAGTTAATTTTATGCATTAGCATAGATAAGTGCACAGATAAGTGTATTAATTAAGCATAAAGATTTCACTAAGCTAAATCTTTGATCTTTTCTGTGCCCCAGTTTTCCATATCTATACCAGCCAGGTCATATTTTTCTCCCCCTAGAAGTCTTGGTGGGTGATTAGTTCATTAACATTTTTAGGGTGCTTGGCACATCTCCAAGTTACAAAATTAGACTGTACTAGATATTCCAAAGATATTTGTGGACTTTTGATGGTAGACTGGAAGATCTGGTTTCTCTTCCTAGTATTTTCTTTCTATTCCTACATTGTCATCCTCATTGAAAACAACTAACAAGTCTCCTGAAGTACGGAGCTGGGAACTGGATCAGCTCACACTTTCTCACCTTGTCTCCAGGATGCCTGACATCTACTGATGCACCTGGCACCCTCCTGTTATTTTACTCCTGTGTTTGCCTCCTATCCCAGGGGAGTTCCCTTGTTCTTCACCTTCTACAACGCACTGCCTTTGTGCATCTGTGGCAGCTTTCCTTCCATAGAGAGACATTTAAATGTTCCTTCTATTTAGCGTGAAGGGCAACACAGACATCACATTTGACTCACAGATGCGATCATTTTGCCTTTTTTTTTCTTGTTTGTTTGTTTTAGACAACCCATGACCTGCTTTGTTGGCAATGACCAGCTTGATCATCTAGTGCCAAGCAGAACGCAGCTGTCACATCCAGGCTTGACCCAAGTCACACTACTCAGGAGCCAAGTGGATGCATGATCTGCTTAGCCACACAAACACCATGGAGTATCAAAAGTAGGGACTTGATTATATTTTCTTAACTCTCCAGGTGTGGACACTCTTATCCTAGAAATAACAAGGGCTTTTTCCTGCTTAGCCCACTTGTGAAGATAAGTTTTGAATGTGAGTTAACTAAGCAGGAAGATGTCTCCCATATGCCGGGAGCTAATAGAGGAAAGTTTATCAGGGTCAATGTGAAGACAAGGCAAAGAGGAGGTGAGATATTTCTGAATCTGTGGGCATCAAGGCATGAACAAATCACCTTACAGCAGCTAGCCATGTATGAATGGACTCTGTACTAGAAAGCAGGTATTTGAAGGTGTGAGGAAATTGTCCTTAATTCACCAGTGGTACCTAGGACAGGGTTTCGTCACCTTTAACTATTAATTATTTAGACTCAAGACAATTTGATCTACCGTATATGAGGTCATTCGTATGCCTATGGTTTAGAGGATACTAAACAAGGACAGCTTTCCACTGAACATAACAATAGTATTGTTACTTGAATGGTGCAATAACTTTGTGATTTCATGCATTATTTGGCAATAGTGTGCTTACTTCTTTCTGTTCTATCACAGCTCCTGATTCCCCACTGTTTCTAAATATAATATAAAATCGAAATACGCATTCATTAACTTCAGCTTATTAACTTTGAATACTAGATTATGGCTTCAATTGTTTATTGCTACAACAGATTATTAGAGAAGCATCTCTGCTCTGCTAAATTTTACGGTCTTCACGCTTTACAATAATTCTGAGACTCAATTCCAGCAAGATATTTAAGCATATACTTAAATTTAAGCATGCAAGTTGCCCTCTGAAGTCAGTCAGATTTTATATTTAAAAATAAAGCCATGGTTGACTGTGTAATCAGCCTTTTCTTGCAACATAATGTAATAGCTGCTATAGCAACAACCAGTAGCAGAGTGCTTTTGGTTAAAAGAAAGTGTGTTTGGATTATTAAAGGAAGATTCAAAGCTTCAGAGCAAACTGTTTTACTTACAGCTTATGTCCTTCCTAGCTGCTCAACAGTCCCTATAGCTCTGATAGCATGCACCAAGACTTCTACAGCATGCACTAAAAGACTATTTAGGACTGCAGGATAAAAAGGAGGATTACCTCCTGTACAACAACTCACAGGTGACTCTATTGAACACATTACTCTACAAGGGAATTGTCTTTGGTAAGAAAATCCTTTTCCTTCCGCTCCTTGAAACATAACACCTATTAGACTCCAATATGCAAATACTAACAAAGATCAAAGCAGGCATAAGGAGGCATAAGGCATAATCACAGATTTATGGCTTTATTGTGTTTGCACAGTATGCATTTACTTTCTGTCAAAGCCTTACAGAGCAAAAAGCAGAAATGAAATCCACTTGTTTAACTACAGAGAAACTTCCATAATGGATAAAAAACAAAGAATAGTATCAACAATAAGAAATAACAAATTATATATATTAAAAAAAATCAGGACAGAAGGAAGCAATTATTACCTGGCCCACGGTCATAGACAAGTTTATACAAATCTTTGGAGTAGCTTTGCTATTTTGAAAAAACCCTAACTTCCTAAATTGGCTGTCTAAGGAGATATCTTCCAGGTTCGGTATAGACTACCTCTCGGGGAGTCTAGGGGAGAAACTCGTTTCCCCAGAGTCCCACTATGACTCAGTGAACTGAAGTGTGGTTGGGCTTCTGAAGCTTTCAGATCCCATCCGTGTCTTCAGTGACCATGCCTGGTAGAAAAATGTCCGCTGTCTTTCCTGCACTCACCCTGGGGCCATCCCCATGCTAGGACGCTGATATCCACTGCCAGAAACGCAGAGGGGATTTGTGTGCAATCCGAATACAGGCTGCTGCAAAATACAACATTGAGAGCACAAGGCAGGTCCCACGGGGTACCTTGAACCCAGCACGCTCTGATGAACCATCAAAAATGTACAGTATAGACAATATCCTTGAAATTCAACTCAAACACACCTCTGATGGCGTAAGGCCAGCACAAAGTCTCCATGAGTGCAGCTGGACAAAACCAGTTAAGTGCATATTCCTAAAGGATCCGCTATTTATTCTGACAGCTTGCATATAAGGGCATAGTCTTTCGTTAATCAGAGAAAAAAAAAATTAAAGACTTGGCAGTGTTGATAGGTTCTGCTTCATACGGGTTGCAAAAAGCCTCTTTGACTCTGCTCCACAAATTTAGTTTTGAAATAAGAACACACAGGTGGAAAATTCTTTTGGCTCTGCCACCTATTTTCTGGACTTGTCAGTTTCCTCAAAAAATTGGTCATATCACGTAGTCTTTTCCCATTTTCAGCTTTAGTTAGGTAAGTTTTCATCAGATATTAACAATGACGGTTCAAGACAAGAGTAGTAGTTCAAGAGTATTAAAATACTCCGTACATAGTCCTCCTTGCTATTTATTCCCAAAGAGACTTACAAATATGAGACTATATGCTTGCTCTAGCCAAAGTCATGAACACATGCAGTACTGGAAATGATTTTACTGGTAAAATTCCTTGCAGTTTCTGAGAAAAGAGATCCTGAAAGGCCTGAATTCTGCAGACTACAGCAAACTGTTAATAAATGGCATCTAGGCAGAAGGGAAAAATGATTCCTTCTCTCAAAAGTTTTGTGTAATGTTTAGAAGGGGAAGAGATCATTAGGGTAGGGGGAGTTCCTTTGCTTCTTCCAGTCCCATAGAGATCAGTCAGCGCTACAGTCCTACACACCCCTCTGCACTGCTTTATATTTAGAATAAAAAGAAAGAATAAAAAATAGCAAATCATACACCCACTCTGCTTTAGAGAAACAAATATGCTAGTCAACGGAAGATATAAATAATCCCCGGGTGACACCACGGGACGCCTCATCCGGCGGCTGCAGGCGAGCTGCTGTCCGCCGTCCAGCAGCGCTGCTCAGTGTGCCTCGTTAATCTCTTTTCCGAAGCGGAGGAATCTTTTTTTGGGAGCTGGCCCAGTTCACAGAGGAGTCATTTTTTCCCCCCATTAGCTGAGATCAGTCACCAGTAAATTCACCGCTTCCAGTCCAGCCTCTGCTCTTCCCTCTCCAGCAACAATAGTGCAGCCGGCTTGCAGGAAGCACCTCCGAACTCCCTATTCATAGCCTGGGCAGGGCAGAGGAAGGCGAGAACAGGCAATCAGATACAAAATGATAGGAAAAGTGTGATCTTCCTTTCCCTTGATAATGGCACCAGTTTCTCCTCTCACTTTTAACCTTTCAGACACATTTAAGCACCCAGCCTCACGCAAGGGTAACTCCAGGCTTTTACGCGCCTCTTCCCAAGTCAAGCTCCACAGTCCTAGGCATACATGTATAGGCCAGAGAAAGCAACTCAGCTGCTCAGTGCAGGGAAAGAGCTACCCTGGGTTCCTATGCCCACACCTGTGAAGGCATTTCTACTAAAAACTAGGTTTACGTTCCATTAGACAAAATGCATACATTTTCCCAGAAGCAAGACATGAAAAAAAGGTTTTCAACACCCAGCTTTCCTTCTCTGCTACAAGTTTTCTTTAGTTAAAAATAAAATTTTAGCAGGGACTATATATTTCCCTTAAAAATACCGATGAGGCTGGCATATAAAACTAGCAGTGCTTATAGACAGACACGTGCAAGGATCTCGGGACCAGGAACATTTTGGTGGTGAATGCTGGAGGAACTGCAGATCTTTGGAGACTGCCAGTTATTATGCTGGCTAAGTGGGGCCTGGGGAATTGCAAGATAAGAAGCTGCTGTTTAAATTTCATTTGAACTTTGTCATGTCCTCATGAAGTCTTTTGTGAGTCTAGCTCAAGCCTGCTCAGCTTTCCAGATGCTTGCGGACACTAGTGAGGGCACTAGCGTAAGGATGTTGGAATAGACTCCACTACACTTCCTAGAATGCCTTCTTAGCCGCACCAAGGAACAGGACCAAATTGTTAAGCAAATTGACAAAAAGTACCAGCTGATGGTCCGTCAGAGCAAGGCTCTGACCATGAGGTGCACGGGGATAAAATAAGAAAAAGAAAAAGAGAGAGGAAAAAAAAAAAGAGTTTATAGGGGATGGAATCGGCATACTTGCTGCTCTGCAGCCTGCTTAGCAAAAGTAAAGAGAAGCTGTCTGACCTGTGCTCAGGGAGGCTCCACTGAGGGAAATCTGGGATTTTAATTTACTTGCTCAGTTGTTCTTTCTGGCCTTTAACAGGAGGCAACACAGCATGCAATGAAGGACTGGCTGCCCTGGAAAACTGTCAGATGATGGGAATGAGGGAAGAGTATAGATGTTTATATACACAGCTCAGCAGTTAACTACTCAGCCCTCGAAAAAAGAGCTGCTACCACTTGAGGTGTTAAGACAGGGTCATTCTCAGAAGAGAGACTAAGAAGGTCCCAGTGCAATCCTACTGCATGCATCTGGTATGTGGGTGGGCACCCACTGGATCATGGTGGCAAAACCACATTTCTTCACACCTTACAAGGCAGCTCGGAGCCAGCCATATCCTGCAAGAGCCTCTGCTGACTGGGCTGCTGGCTCCGTCCTGAGCCAAGCTGGTGGAGCAGCTCAAAAGCTAATGCTGCCTGATATCTTTTTGATTAGCAGCACAAAGTGAATTGTTTAAGCCCAATCTTAGTCAACAAAGAGATTTCCAGTAGCTTCACCAAGAGTGCATGTTAAGAATGAGGTTTTTTTATTTTCAGTCATATCCAGGCAGAGATGTGGCCCTTTGGCAGATACTTTTGCCCAGTCTTCCTCTGTGAAGAAGCAAACTTGGGCTGCTACTTCTAACGGCATTTCTCCATAGCACTGTTTTGCCTCAGAGATGGGAGTGAGGGAGGCAAGTTCACACAGCTCCGGTGCAAACATTTTGCAGAGGTGCAAAGCCATAATATTAAATTACACGGCTAGAGGAACGCCCCTTGGAAACCGTAATTTCAAGGCAACAGGGGTGTTGCGTGTGACCCTGCGCATTTCTCTCCTCAGGAAGGGACGGGCAGGTGACACTGACAGGCTGTCGCAAGCAGGAGCCACCCCTTGTTCCTGGTCTGATGGAAGAGACGCGGCCCCGCAGCGGCACCCGCCTCCGGGAGCTTTCAGCCCTGCTGAGCCCTGCGGAGCTGGTGGCAGCGGCACAGAGGGGCAGGAGCAGAGGTGCTTCCCATCAGCCCAGGCTTCACGCAACACAACGAGGTGGCAACAGGTTCCTGGGCAGGCTGGGAAGATTCCCCTCACCTTTCCTGCCACTCGTCGCTTAGGTTTGACACTTACAAGAAGCGCGGGGAGAGGCTTCCCGCTTCCCCGTGTGGCAAAGTGACCCTGAGGCCAAGCTCAGGACACGGTCTCTATAAAGATTACACAGCCAGGGGCACATCCTGAGGAAAGGGTGCAGCACCGCTCCTTATGACCGCCCTCTAACAACCTGAACTACATTAACCTCCTGGGGAGCTCATGGAGGGAGAGGGGGAAAATTAGACAGCCAGCGACTTGGGATATACGGTCACCTTTAAACAATACTTTGGTCACAGAGTCTAGTCACCATCTCCTTATCTTTGTCCCTCTTACTATCCCAGTCTGGTGGCTAACGGTGGCTCTGAGGGGAAAGTTCAGAGCTGGAACTGCCGATTTACCCTGAGCTCAGCCAAGCTTCCTCGTGCCATGACCCAACGCGGGCTAGCCACGGTGGCCTGGCTGCTCGCAGCTCTGCAGGGCTGCTCTGGACACCAGGACGGCTGTCACTTACCACAGCAGGCGCCCACTTATGTCAGCAGAACAAAATGCTGCACTCTAAGTCTTTTCTGGGACTATTTTTCTTTATTCATTTCTTTACATTAGCAACATTTAAGGATACAGCTGTCTCCACAACAGAGAAATAAAAGACCAACTATTCCCAATCCTATTTTCTCCTGTTTCCGATGTCATTAATGTGTTGGATGGAGATCTACGGGCTCAAACATTAGGCCTGTAAGTAGAAAATTGTTCAGAACCACATACAAAAAGACAAGATATTTCACGGGTGGTTTGTGAAACCTTGGGCAACTTTGAGTTTAGATGACGTATTGCAATCCCAGTTTCTCAGGCTCAGTACTCCCATTGCTCTGAGCATGGAGGGCTTAGTCCATGCAAGATCATGACCTTGATATTACTTTTTAGATGCAACAGGGCGAACTGAGTGGTCCATGCACAGAAAGGGAAATAAAGCTGTGAGGTAGTCTGTGAAGCTGCGGAGTAAAGGAGTGGAGTGATCTGACCCAGCTCCAAGGAACAAGCTGATAACATCCCAATTGCAGCTCCCTGAAGAACAAGTCCAGCCCAAAACGACTCCTTTCTTAGGCAGAAATACCTTCTTCTATACTGCTGAAATCCAAATGCTAAAATCCAATGCAATAAAATGCAAATGCCAAAATACACGAAAATCCAAGTGAAAATTTAGCATACCTCAGAATACAGTTGTAGATTTTTGAGAGTTCTCTGACTCAAGATTAGATGCCAGCCAGCAGTCTCTTTCCCTATGTACAGGTAATAATACTCCAGTGCACTATTTGAGCCTAGTTCTCACTTGTATTCTGTCTTCTTTACATGTCTGAATTGTCTTGTAGTGTTAAGACCATCTATTGGTGTTTTAAGGTTTCATCGCACTTCAGAAACATATAAATGCACCTGTATAAGCTACCTATAGGGTAAAAAAAGCTACCCAGAGAGGCAGACTGAATCCTTCCTCCCACCAACACACAGGAGCTTTCCCACCCAGTCATCCTGCCTCAGCTCTGCTCTGGCATATCTATAGCAGACACACAGCAGCAGACACATTTGACCTGGTGTTCTGGCAGGAGAGCTGTCTAGGATTCCTGGAGAATCCATGCTTACCACTTTGCCACTGAAGAGAGACAAGACAAAGCTTTTACCCAGGAAGCTTCTGCCTTCTTCCTCCAAAGCTACTTTCTTCTTCGTCAAGGCTGTCCCTGTCACTTCGAATGTGACTGCACAAGAGAAGAAAAAGGAAAAGCAAAACAAACAAACAAACAAACAAAAACCCCATAGACAGCCTCAACTCCCTTTGAAGAAAATATCTTGCAGGTATTAGATTATATTCTGTCCATAAGTTGCCTTAGCAGTAAAATGAAAAACGCTTCCACACCTCCAGGTGTAAGATGTGTGAAGAGGCTCAATTAGCTAAAGGTGATATTCTGCTTTGAAGATGGGAAAGCCTCTGAAGGAAGTACTAAGAAGAGATAAACAGAACCCATCTTTTCTGGTATAAAAAAAGAAAGAGCAGATTGATGTTGCACAGAAAATGTATACCAGTAAAATTGTCCAACCATAGGATTATTCATTAAACTTTTACTCAGGCCCTCAGGGATTTTTTTTATTTTTAATTTAAAATCTTTTACTCAGATCCTCTGGGATTAAAAAGCAATCTGTAACTCAATAAGAGACATAGCTTCACAATATAGTTTTGACAGGGACACTGTAGTAAGTATTTGCATCTCCAGCAGGTCGAGGGATGTGATTCTGCCCCTCTACTCAGCCCTGGTGAGGCCGCACCTCGAGTACTGTGTGCAGTTCTGGGCTCCCCAGTGCAAGAGGGACGTGGAGCTGCTAGAGAGAGTCCAGCGCAGGGCCACGAAGATGATTAGGGGCCTGGAACATCTGCCCTATGAGCAAAGGCTGAGAGAGCTGGGCCTCTTCAGCCTGGAGAAGAGAAGGCTGAGAGGGGACCTCATCAGTGTACATAAATACCTCGAGGGAGCGAGTGAGGAGGAGGGGGCTGGCCTCTTCTCAGTGGTGGCCAGCGACAGGATTACAGGAAACAGCCACAAATTGAGGCACCAAAAGTTCCACAGGATCTTGAGAAAGAATTTCTTAACAGTGAGCGTGACAGAGCCCTGGAACAGGCTGCCCAGAGAGGTGGTGGAGTCTCCTTCTCTGGAGATTTTCCAAACCTGCCTGGACATCACCCTGTGCCACATGCTCTAGGGGACCCTGTGTGTGCAGGGGGGTTGGACTACATGATCTCTACAGGTCCCTTCCAACCTTAAGGATTCTAGGATTCTATGATTCTATTGCTAAAACACAACATTTTCTTCAACATTCAGGACTTATAATTTCATCTTTTAATTATAGGAGATTTCTGACAGCACCTTCAAAAATGATTTTTTTTTAATGTCTTCAACCCAGCTCTGAATTCTGTTTTTTGAGGAGAGTGAATATTTCCACTGAATAACCCATACCTCTGACTAACAATGGTACCTAAGAGGAAAACAAGTGAACACTGAGTGCATGACAGTTTTCCTTAATTAAGGGAGCAAGAGAGAGTATGTACTTATTTAAGAAACACACAGGTAGCATCTTGCTCAGTTTTGGTCTTGCCTATGCAAGACTGTTCTATAACAGTCTCATCTTCAAGTCTGGACTCCATAAATTGTAATAACCTAGCCAAATCTTCAAAAGAACAACTGGAGATACACTCTCTCCTCTCAATATTTATTGGTAAACAAAGCATGTGCCTAACTTCACCACTGTCCAGTCAGAAATTATGTTTTTTACTGACTTCGTTCTAATCCCACTGGGAAAAGTTGCTTTGATTAGACCCTGGGAGGAAAAGAAAAATGAACTCAAATCAAGATTTCAGCAAAAATATCAGGACCAAACCACCAGATGATCAAAAGTAGATATCAGTTTCTACCACCTAAGAAGAAAGCCAGCTCTCTTCAAATCTTCTTATTAAGATAAGAAAATTTTGTTATTCAAGTGAGTCTACAGTGCAAACACTACAAATAAATAGCAGTGTGTACTTTAAAGTGCTCAGAAATCTAAATTAATTATCTTTGCAGTTGTATTCTTCCTATTTGCATTCACAGAAATAAGCTGGGCTGGGAGGCAAGGTTTCAAACCAGAGTGAAAGTCTCGTTGGAAGCAAATTGATTAATGGTCTCAGTTTATCCAGCCCCAAATAACGCCTTTCCCCCTAAGTAAAACTGGAGAATGTCTAGCCACAGACTGACTACAAGACTTTTGAAAAGTAATTATTGTACCTGGAAGACTAGGTTTTAGAATGGATATTTCTTTGTTGATGTGTCTCAAAGTATGAAACTACATATCTGAATACAAATACACACATATTTTTAACACAAAGCAAAACTTTCAAAACATTTTTTTCCAACAAAGGAAGCAGCCTGATGCTTCTCGCAGGGATCAACTGACTTAGAAGAATCTCAGAGGACTGCAACAGCAAAATCCTATTTTAATTGACAAAAACTTGTGTGCACAGGGCTGTGGCAGGAGGCCTTTTTTAAGCCCTGTGCCATATAACTCTAAGCCACAAAGCAAACAAGTCCAAAGACACATCTGATGCTCAAAAAAAAATCCAAACTGTGCATGTGAGGAGGCCAAGCTGACAGCTCCAAAAAAAGAAAAAAAAAAAAAAAGAGATTAACTGTAGGAATATAATTATGGGCTACAAAAGTGTCCTTTCCATTCTCAAACAGCACAATTCTGTTCTGGGAGCAAAATAGCACAGGAAGGAGGTAATTTCCTAATCAAATTTCCATGACTATCTTATCATAGCTACTCGATGTCCTGTCCATGCTGAACTGGCTCCAGTATCTCCTTGGAAAAGAGTCACTGAAACACAGCCATTAAGCAAGAGTGAAATTAGTTATTTTCAGCTAACAAGTACTCATGTGAAAACACGGATATTTTAGCACAAGCTTCCAAACAGCATCCCAGATTGATGCCCCATTATTTCCATTCAAACTATCCTGGCATTCCTCCTGTGGACAAAAGCTTGCATTTTCGGCAGGTAAACACAGCTAATTCACTCAAGCCAAGTAACTGTAAACAAGTCCATTTTAAAAAATTAAGGGAAGATTAAGAAATGTTTCTTTTGTTTCCTTTTTTAAACAAACCCTTGCAAATGCTATTTTACAGCTGCAGAAAGTGTGACTTTTGCCTGACTTTTGTGTTGGGTCAGCCAAATTTGGAGAAAAACAAAAGATCTCTGCGTAATACAGGGTAAACTCTCACTTCAACATGCACTGTTCCCAAAGGAGAAGAAAATTAAATTACTAAAATGGCAGCATAATATTTTCTTTATTAATTCAGGAGCACAGAATTAATAGGACATGCTTAGTATTCTGCAAATGAATCTGTGTCCTTACTCCTTCCTAATAAATGGTCCATTATTGCTTATAACTCTTCGTTGGAGGCAGCAGACAGCTCTTAGCACTGCTCTGGGGGGGACTTGCACAGACCTCATCATTAGAGTATCTGAACACTTCACCAAGCCTCTGGTATGTAGGGAAACGTTTTTATTTCTTCTGACTGTCACAACCACCCAAAGTTAGCCTGCATGACTGTAGTAAAGTTACATGAGTACTTGTTACCCTGCTTGATGGTATGCTCAGAAATGCCTCTGTGCCAGCTATTGTTTGGCACCTGCGTCACACGTGCCCTTGTGCCACCGTGTCCCTCTCCATACCCCAACTGAGCTGCAAGGCCCAGCAGATGTTCCCAAAGCCAAACAGGAAGACCTAGTGGTTGCAGCCACATCTCCCTGTCTCGTGCAGGACATGCTCACAACCCATAGCACGTTTGAAAGGACTCTTTGGCTTCCTTCTACAGAAGCATTGCCATTTCCAAGCAATGAAGATAACCCATGCCAAGGCATCATAAGCCAGACACTGGCTTGTTAAGAAACCTGTTCCAGAAAGAGGAAGTCTGCCAGACACACTCCACCAGCTGTTGTGTTTTATAAAACAAAATTTGCCCTTTCAAATGCCAGCCCAATCACGTGCATCCTCCCATTAACAACCTCTGTATGTGCCACACACTCATATTGCCTTACAGCAACTTTACAGCAGCTACTTTACAGCAGCAAGCAGTAAAGATGCTTCGAACAATGTCGCTGCAAATGGACTGAGGCCCAAGCCCTGCACTAGTAACTTCTTTTTCCAAACTGGGAATCATTTGAGGTGCATTGCAAATTAACTTTCAGATGCACTAAAATGCATCCAATCTATCCAGGGATCCAATAACTGTGCAGGACTGTCCTCATGTTTATTCAGCAGGCCTCAGCTGCACTACAAGAGCTACCAGTGAGAATTTACCCACTTTAAGTTAATAAAACTAGTGCATTTGGGGTCATAAGGAGAGGCATCATCATCCAAGTGCAAAAATATAGCTCAGAAATGTTTTGAACATATTTCCATGTTTCCACAAAATGTTTTGAGGAAAAGCCTGACAAAGAACTACCTCTCCCAGGTCCTAAACTTCCTTGGGATCATTTTTTCTCTTTTCTTTTCTTTTTTTTTTTTTCCTCCCCCTAAGATTAAGAGACGTCTTAGAGATGAGAAATATGAGTCAGTGTGCAAAGATACCTTAAGGTATTGCTTTTACAGGTTTGGAAATACAAAAAAAAAAAAAAAAAAAAAAAAAAAAAAAAAAAAAAAAAAGAAAAGAAAAAAAAAAGACAAATCATCCTAACTCACATTCTGGTTCCATATATTTAAGTTAAGCAGGAATTTTTATTTGACCCAATGAAGCAAGAGTCTGAATTCTGTTTTCATCACTGGGAGTTAGGCAAAACAAGAAGTACTTGTAAAAGTTACAAACACTGTAGGAACAGGGATGTAATTTGATTTGAATATAAACACTAGAAGTGATCTATCTCCTCTGCAGGCTGTGCAGACACTCCCTAAGCAAAAGCATTTCCAAGCACTATGCAAAAGCTAGATAAAGACGCAAATATGTTAAGATTTGAAAACGAAAAAAAGTATATGAATTAATTGAAAGCTGCGAATGATGGCAAATACATGGCTACCTACCCAAGTAAAGTAATCATCTCACACCAGTGAGATAATCTTCTGGTGTTAAGCAGAACTGTGCTCATTCCATCTGTAAGAATTAACAGATGGAGCAACTCTCCAGGGTTTACGTAACAGTAATTAAACAAATCCTCACAATGGCCACATGATTTCTCTCACAAGCCAGGCAAACCTACCAAGAAAAAAAAAATCCTTCCTGCAGGGTTGGAAAATTCCAGGTTGCCCAGCCCTGAGAGCTGCACCAGCCCATTGCCTCAGCCTTCAGGATACCCGCCTCACTGCACACTGAGAGTGCAAGCAGAAAATCTGGGAATCGAGGGAAAAAAGCAGCCATGGGAGTGACCTTCACTCCTTGCAATATGTTTTTTCCACTTTGACAACTTGATCTGCAAAATAGGAAAGCAAGTTACCCATACACCTTGCTCCACTGGCCTCTCTCATGCAAGTTGCTTTACAGGTCCCTTGGCTGCCACAAGCACTGGCTGCTCTCCTGAAGGTTCTGGGGCTGCATGTTAACATGTGAAATGCATGAATTCCCCTCTTTCTACAGGTAGGAAAAGAATTATCTCCACCAGTTAACATACCCAAACACAACACATATGGATATGTGCATTATTGAGCTAAAGGGCAAGATAGAAGAATAAACAAGATACTTGAACTGCACTTTAAGTGCACATCAGAAGGAAAGAATCTGTTGTGGGTGGAAAAATGCAGGTAAAGACAGTAAGTGTATCCACATGGGCTCTTCCCCTGCCCAATATAAGCCAGAGGCTTTACCTCTCTGAGGCACTGGACACCACAGGTTGCTCCAAATGGGTTGCTCCAGGAGATCCTCTTTGAAAACAACCCACAGGGCCATGCTGGATATGGAACCTCCATATCCCTCACTCAAGTTGCTCAGCAAAGCCCCATCAAAGCTAGCACTTCACTTCTCTATAAAGCACCTCCATTATCCCGAGCCAGGAGGCGACAGGGGACACAGGCACACATTTGTCTCCTGAATGTGGAATATACACAGACATCTCACACCTCCTCTACTGCCAAGCCAAAATCAACACCTGAAAGAAGTCAGCTCATTAAAACTCAGTCTGGGTGGGAGAAGGAATCCTTCAAAACCTATTACTTGTGTAATATCCCATCTGCTGTTGTTGCTGAAACTCCTGCCCGCAGACCAATGAAGCATGGAGAAAAAAGAAAAAAAAGATTGGCAGTGCAGCCTGCACTAATATCGCTCTGCATTTTCCTCCTAGTAAAATAAATGACTGAGGGCTAAAAAACAAAGCAAGGGCTCTGCTGCCACCACATGGTCATAAGCACAGATGGACAGAATTTTAGGATAAAGCAAAATGCTTACACTTCATAAGACACCAATTAATTGGGTTGATAACCTTTATTTATTTTCTTAACTCATCTACAGTTGTGGGTATTGATCCCAAATCCATCAGCTAGTTCTCAGGCCGTGGGGCAGGTCTACCCTGCAACTGAGTTTCCAGGGCCACCCTGCTCTGAGATCTCAGCTCTGGGGAATGTTCACCAAGCAGCCAGCAACGGCAGAACTGCTCAGCTACCCTGCCCTCAAAGACGTGGGAAACGTGGATTTGGCTTCTGGCTCCATCCTGTAAAGCTTCTTGGTCATCATGTGTGGAATCTGAATTGGAAATGTTTTTTTTTTATTTCTTAGGGTACTGAGGAATAGTAGAGCAATTCACTACTCCATTTTTCCACTTTTTTTTCCCAATCAGTAATAATTTTTGCCAGTCTTTCTGCATTTTAGAGGAGCAGTTTCTTTCTTGAAAGCTCTCAAAAATATCTAAATAACAAGTTAGCCCTTCTCAGAACACAGGGCTTTGTAAAACCCCATACAGATCTTTCTGCTGTGAGAAGTTCAGCTCAAAAGCTGAATCACAGATGGCTGCTCTAAAAATGCAACAGCAACACAGTCCCCACATGGGGAAAGGAGAGGATGTCTGTCCACATTTATTTCTCTTTTTGTGGAATGTGAATAACTTTAAGACACCTGATTAAAAAGAAAAAAATCTGTAAATGATTCAGGGAAAGCTTCCAGCATTCTTGTTTCTTTGTGACAAATATTTCCAACTGTTAGGAGTCACTTCCAGCCCTCATTTATAAAGAATGACATTGCCTACGTTCTAGCCAAATCATTGTTTAGAGATGTGAAAATCATCACTGAGGCACAGAAGTGACAAAAGGTTGTAATTTCAAAATAGTTAAAGGACAAGTCTTGTGATGATTCAACTATATATCATAAAAGAGATTATAATTAAAATGTTTATTGTCTCTGTCATGAGAATTTCATTATCCTATAGATTTATATAAATTAATAGATTAAAGATACTGCTTCAGGCATAGAGTGGGCTATAGAATTAAGTCCTTGTCTGATATCAGTGAAGTGTGAAAATAGATTAGTTCATGGAACATACTATTTGTAGTGGAAATGGGCTGATTCCCATTATAACATCTACCTCACGCTGTACTTGGTTCATTGTTTCTCATAATTCACCAATCACAGATAGTTACACATCATGCCATCTCTAGTCTGTCTTAGAAGAAAAGATTTTTGAGATAGGAATATTGAAAAAGCATTAAGATCTATGAGATAACCAACTCAACTGGTTTGGGGTGGATTGGCTATGGAGCCTACTCCAAGCTTTCTGTCTAACATGAAAGGCCACATTCAACATTTCCACTGTTATGACTATTTTCAGCCACCATTGATACACTTGACCAGAGTTTAAGCAAAAGCTGGCCACAATAATAGTCTGTATTTCAAAAAGACACTTATGGTTATGGTAACACAAATAACTATCATTTATTTCCACCCTGAATCATTTCCTTGAGCATGTGTCAGTGCTTTATTGTGATGGTTTTGACCTCAGTGAAGAACTCATAGGAATCCTTTGCTCCCTCCCTTCCTACCCCCGAGGCTTTCATCCCACCAAATGGCAAATTCAGGTCTCTAACAAGCCAGCAGTTGGTCCACACCAATCCAGACTGAAGTCTTTGTGCCACTCGATGGACACGGCTCACGTTGCTGGACCACACAGTGGCGGCCAAACCATATTTGACGCCATTGGCTCTTTCAATCACTTCCTCTTCTGTATCAAACGCTACCACACATGTTACAGGACCAAAGATCTCTTCTTGCATGCAACAAGATTCATCCTTGATTTCTGTAATAACTGTGGGCAGCATGAAATATCCTTTCTCGTTGCCAGTTGGGAGAGTTAAGGAATCCACTCCCTCTCCACAGAGGATCTTGGCTCCTTCGGCCTGAGCTTTCTTCACATAGTTCCTTACCTGGGGAAGCAGCAGAAAAATATCAGTGCTAAGACATAATCTGCTTCTGAGATTTCATCTTTCCAGCCTGGATAAAAGATGAGGGCAGCTAAACTTCATGTAACATCACCTTTTCTAGATGTTCTTTACTTATTAGTGCTCCCACGTTGACAGTAGGATCTGAAGGGTTTCCAACCTTCCACTTCTTAGTCTCTGCTACAAACCTCTTCAAAAACTCACTGTATATGCCCTTCTGAACAAAGATCCTGGAGGTGCAGAGACAGATCTCACCCTACCAAAGGAAAAAAAAAAAGATCTGTTCGCATCACCTTCTATTACTGACAATTACCAGCAGTTAATTCCTCAAAATGATACTTGTGTCCTACATTCTCAGGAGAGATACATAGATGGCAAAGCTGTGCCTTTTAGTTGATTTCCAGGATATCAACTTGAAGCTAGAATTGTTAAGCGCCTACTTCCTTGAATGAATATTCAGTGTTATCTGTACTTGAGGCTAATGACATTTTGTTGCCTTACAAAAGCCTAGGCAGGATCATATTCTTCATTATTTTGCTTCCCTGCTTCTGGGAAAAAGAATAGAATTTCCCATTTTTCCACTTATGGCTTGCTGAACAGACAGGATCCTAAAGCAAATCTGATGATTTAAGATATGGATTCAGAGGCGTGAATCCCAGCACTCCTGCCATAAGCACCATTCAGAACGCAGAGGTACCTGGTTGGCAAAGCTGGACCGCACCGTGGTAGGGATGCATTGGCTCAAGTCAGCATCATCAAAGATGAGGGCAGGATTTTTACCTCCCAGCTCCAGGGAAAGCTTTTTGCAATGAGGAGCACTTTTCTCTGTGATACGCTGGGCTGTGAGCGTGCTCCCAGTGAAGGAGATCAGTGGCACGTCGGGGTGACAGACGATGGCTTCTCCTGCCTTGGAGCCTGCTCCAAACACCACATTCACCACCCCGTGTGGCATTCCTCATGGAAAGAAAGGCACACCTTGAAGGGGACCACACCTTCAACTCATTCTGTTTTTCTTTGAAGTTATGATGTTACTACTGTTACTGTTACTACTGTTCTAGAGCAACAAAGATTCACCCCTAACTTGCAGAGTAGCTGGAATACATAATGCTTAATAACTTTGAAGGGCATGGAATGAAAGACAAAAAAAATTTCATTGATACATCACAGTTGCCTGATATCCATCATCAGAGGTTCATTTTTTTTAGTTATTGAGGCAAAAGCAGGTATCCTCCAAATTCTTCTCAATAGTTTCTGCAGACCAAATACAACATTGACACAGTAACCAAGAGCTGGTTGTCACTAACTCACTCTCCTGTGGTGCCCTGTGCTGGCCTGCCAGATGTAGGGAGTCCTTATGGAGAATGCAGGAGTGGGGAAGGAGACACACAAAGGCAGTGGAAAAACGGGAAATAGCTGGGGATGGAAAGATGGAATGGTATGAAGGAAGGAACAGCATTTTCAGTTCTCCAATGCAATATTCAATTACAGTAGACATCTTTTCTCAATTCTTTGCATGCTTTCTGATTTCCACAGCAAACAGGGCATGAATCAGCAGACCCACCTCAACCACAAACCCTAACACAAAGGGATTTACCTGCTTTTTCAAAGAGCTTACACATCATCCAAGCTGTGACGGATGTCATCTCACTTGGCTTGGCAACTACAGTGTTTCCACATGCGATGGCAGGAGCTATTTTCCAGGTCAACAAGTACAGTGGCAAATTCCAAGGACTGATTAAACCAGCTATGTAACAAAGGCACCAAAAATGGAAGTTCAGTCTTATTGCAATCAGAAATTTGACTCTCTAACCTCAGTTACAAAACAAGTATAAACAAACAAAGATTTATGAGAGAATTTGGCTACAGCTTTTTACTTTACTTTTGTCTAAATGACCCTGACAATCTGAATCCTCTAAGTGAGTTTTGCTGTTGTTTTGGAGAAGAATCTTATGTCCCCTGTTTGATTTTTAGTGTTTTCTAGGAACATTACCACAAGGCTAGCCACTCAGACTATTTACATCAATTAGTGTGTGGTAATATCCTGTGTGCAAATTCTGTGAGACAAGAGCAATGGTTAAGGTAGTGGTTAGCTCACGGTGAGCTCAGCTCATTCTTTCTTCTGTATTTTTTTTTAAATTTAAACATTAAAATACATATTAAAATATATGGTGCATATTTTCCTGAAAAATTCTAGCCAAAATGATTACTGTACAAATTGCTGTTTTGCTGAATCACAAAAATAAAACAATGTTCAGCCGTTACCTTTGGGAATATTCTTGCCCTCTGCATTCACAGCAAATAGTGAAAAACAAGCTGTGACTGACAGGTATAGCTGCTCATAAAACTTACTTCTTTGGTGTTTGTGCAGACATAGGAAAAGAGCTTCAGAACTTGAGCAACTTTTTTTTTAATGACAGCAATTACATGTTCCTCATTGCTCATGGAAACTGTCAGAAGAGCCCTGTAGCTTAGCTGATTTTATTTCTGAGAATCATTCAAATAATAATTTGGAATATTCATACATAAGTGGATAAAATAGATAGCACAATCATGCACACATTACTTATGCTGAGCATGGGGACCATCTCTGAAGCAACAGCAACATCTAGTGGCTGCCTTCAGCAATTCCCCAACTAAAAAATGTTCAAACATTTGTCTTCAGGCCAGTCAGGCTGAAATGCCCAATTGCACACACTGCTGCTGCTCACCAAAGCCAAGAAGGATTTAGCTATCAGAGCAGAAACAGGAGCAAAGGGTTCTGAAAAGCCTATTGATCCGCAGCAGTAATGCGTAGTTATGTGCACAGGCAAAAATGCACAAATTACAAGGGAAATTTTGAAGGTGGGAGCTACTGACATAAAAATAAGTCAGGTGAATTATGCAAGTAGCATAAATTATTTTACATTAAACCGCTCATGTGTTGGCAGATGGCCATATTTAGGATGAAATCCAGAGACAGCAAACGTTAGCTTCGGCGACGCTCTCTCCCAAAGCTCCCCTTTCGTTTCCGAGCTCTCTTCGCGGCAGACACAGGACACGAGCACCCTCCCGGCACGCGCGGTTTGCCTTACCAACGCCCACGGGCCTCCTGGAGGTGTAGTGCAGGCAGCCCAGGGCGGCCGCCTCGGTGCACTCCGCGGTGCGGTGAGGGACGCACGAGGCGAAGAAGCGCAAGTTGTACACTGCCCGCGGGACGTCCACCGTCCTCGCAAACGCCACCGTCTTGCCTGAAACCCAAAGCAAGCGCGCTGCTATTGACACGCAGGGAACACAGGAGCCCACGCGAGCACCGCTGCTCTGGACACCACTGCTTGCATCCCTTGGGGGAACTGTCTTGTCTTCTCTGCCCAAGTCATCCCTGGCACAGTGTAGTCATACGCCACGACAACAGCTTCCTCTGCTGCAGCATTACAAAAGGTAAAAACTGAAATGCTGAAAAGGAAGCCTTAAACTGCCATGGGAATATAAAATCAATGACAGCTTCTACAGCTAAAAGTTATTAATTAGCAATTGCTAGTGCATATCAACTGGAAGCTGCGCCAACACCTTATACTATAGTGAAAATGAGGATTGGTCCCTCAATTTCAGTAATCAGCCAGGCACTCACTCTCTCGAAATCTGGGATCAACTGCAATTTTCACCTTGATCCTTTGACTCAGCTTGTGCAAAGGCTTCCAGATCCTCCTCAATCAGGTCTGCCAGTTTGTTCATGATCTGAGATCTTTCCAATGGACTTTTTGAGGACCACATTGGGAAGGCATCTTTGGCAGCTCTGACAGCAGCTTCCACCTAAAAAAGTGAAGTGGGAATGGTGAATATTCATGGCGAGTTTTAGGCCCAGCATCAAACAATCAGCAGATCAACTCATTTAAGGGGTTACGAATGCAAAGCACACTGTTCAGGTGAGTAGTTCTTCAGAGTTGTGACTGTTGTAGCTTCAGACACGCTTTCCTGACTCACAGATTAATAAAGGAGGTTAGTATATTCCATATTTTCTATATTTTAATTAACTGTTCTATTTTGGTTTTGCTTCTTATGCATCACTTTTTAACAGCTTCCACTGTCTAACATAAGCATTAAGGCTGACTTTTAGTTTAACCCATTTCTCTACTTGGTTTCTCATTATTTTTATTTATAAATTTCTTCAGCATAGGGAAAGTTTCCCTGGTCAGTATCTAGGAGGACATTGATATACTAGGTGATTCTGGCCTGTTACTAATGTTGTCACATCACTGTTTCTGTGCAATCACCAAATATTCCCTTTTATCAGTTCCACAAACCTGAATTCCAAAATTGTTCCTTCACATTGCGACAAGTGCCACCAAAGTCTTTAGAACTATAGACTCCAATGATGTTTTACTAAAAGGAGCATAAAAGCTTAGGTAAGTGCAAGCCTTTAGTGTTTCCCCCCTGCACATCAAACTTCATAGTCTACCTAATAATGAACCAAAGGTGGAAGGATAGAGAGATATTGGCATGAAGGTCAAGGCAGAAAATAAACCAACATACACGAGGTCACACAGAGCATGGCCAAGCCCAGAAAGCTAAACTCTCCTCTTTCAACCACAGATCAAAAACCTCCAGCTCAGGTGTTGAAGTCTGCAGGCTATCAGCTATTGAACAGCTGGAGCAGGGCCAAAACTGCTCTGCAAAAAAAGATGACCTTTTTTTGTCCCACGTCTTAAGTGTTGATTGAGCCAGGTATGAACAACAGGAGCTCTTGGAGTCTTGACACTTCTCCATGCAGCAGGAAGCTTCTACCTGGTGTAGAGGCAAGATGTGATTGAACCAGGCAGAGCTTCCCAGCTCTGGAAAAAAACTCAGTGGAATACATACCTACAACCTCATAAAGAAAACTCTGATATGGCACACTGCCCTGAAAACGTTCACCCTCTGAACATCTATACCTCCCCTACAAATTAACCTGTTTTTCCCTCGTTCTGTCATTAGGTGCCGTTGTGGTGCTGCATCTCACCTACTTTCCTCTTTGCTGCCTCTTCCACCTGGTGCTGCCTGCTTCAAAAGAGATGCTTCATAGACAGCAGAGAGAAAATCAGTAGAGCAAGGAACAAAGTGGTGGGAGATTGATTCAAAGAAAACTAAGTGGAGAAAAACAGAGATTTGTACAGAACTCTGAAGGAAGAGAGGTTACACAGTTACTTAGTTTGACTAATAGAAAGAAACAAAGAAAGTCAAGCCATAAAGAAAACAGGCATAAGAAATCAGCTACAAACTTTTGTCTCAAACACTTCCTCCTGCACATGAAAGACTGAATACCAAAGAACATACAATTCAGAACTATCCAAAATTTGATACTAAAATACATTATATATTACACTTTATACAAGAGCATTCATTCTCAGGGCATTTTGATTGTTTTTTTCTGATGAACGATGCAGAAGAGCAATCCCTCCAATTGTTTTTTTCTGATGGACGATGCAGAGGAGCAATATCTCCTTTAAAGGGACACTTGCCAGGCCTAATTAACCATCAGAATCCTGCATTTTGCATGTAAAAGCACCTACTTAGCCTGTTTTGGGTTTCTAGAGTTCAGGTCATCTGTCTAAGGGATAAAGCAAAACCCTAAAAAACATTGTGGTGGGATTCTACCACCAAAACAGCCGGCGAAGCTGACTGAGTGTTACATTCTGGGGTCAGGAACAGATTCTGACTCATTCCTATTTTGCCTCCCAGTTTCCAATGAAACCAACCAAAAAGACACCAATTCTTGATAGAAACTAGCAGCGTGAGTACTTTGTTGAACTTTATCTCCATATTAATTTTGAAATCTCTAGATATCCTCCAAGAAATATGGGACTGCACTTCAGTATATTCCATCAAGCATCAGTGGGTATCAGCTCTGCGGAAACCTCTCTTTTTGTGCAGCTAAGGGTAGGAGTAAACCATACAACCACTGACTTGGAAAGATAATAGAAAAAAAAATATCATTCTTTATATACCTGTTACTTTACGTTCATTTGGACTATAGTCCAGAATGGTCGGTAGCCTATATTTTTTTAGGTTGCTCTGGCACCCTCACAATTCTCCCACTTTAATGATTCTGCAAATGAATAAGCAGGAAGATTTGCACCTGCACATCAAAGAAAAGCCTTTGCAGGCATAATGGGTTTTGCAATGAACTTGCACAAATGTATTCTAGCAAATCCAACCTGTTACACTTTAACCCTTGATCATCGACATCTATCAAATATTTACCCAACTGAAATTACAGTACAAAGGTTTCTGCTGAGGAGAGCAAAAAGAAAATGGTCAACAAGACTGAAATGCAATGGAGGGAACAAGTACACACAGATATGGCTTGTTTAAAAGAATATTTTGAAAATGAAATAATGCTAGACACTATTAGCCAACATTTTCCAAGCCTTTTGTATAATCCAATTTTTCCAATCATTTCTCCCCACAACAAATCTGAACCACTAGGCACGCTCTTTTCAGTCACTTAGGAGCATCAATGAAATCGCAGTTCCCCAAACGAGTTACACATTGCCCTACCTCACTTGAACACATACACGCTATCAAGACATTCCTCTCAATGGGGAGTGCAGGACCGAAAAACACCGCATGTCTGCTCCTATTGATGGATGAAGATGTCAAACTATATTATAAAGGAACCTACACTCGTTACAGCCAGCTCCTCACACACACTTAATATCCAGCTCCAAATTTCAAAACTCAAAAGGACTGGAAGGTTTCAGCCTTCTATATTTTCCTTCAATATTTTAAGGAAGAGCCAACAAGACAAAACCCTTTTAAATAATAGCAAACAACTGAGACCCTAGAGGAGAACACGTTCATTTGGATACAGAACCCTTTCTCTCTCTTCCAGAGCTCTTTAAACTTATGGCTATTAAAGTATTACTGGTAATCCACATACGAGGCACTTCTTTCTTGCACAAACTAAAAGAGCTACACTATAACTGTAAACGTATGCAAAATAATGTAAAAAAATAGAGGTGTTTGTTGCAGCAGCAACAAAACAACAGACACTGTAATACCATCAAGAACTTAGTCATTTAAATGTTAAGGGCTTAGACGTTCTCTAGTCTCTCACCTTTCGCTCTCCCCCACTCAAACCATTCACATTATTTGCGTTTCACATTCTCTTTTCACCTTCTTGTGCGTTTGGATAGTACTCACCTCTTCTTTGCCACTGTCCGGCACCCTGCAGTAGACGTCTCCCGTTGACGGATTGTAAGAGTCTATGTAGGATGAACAGGGAACAAATTTGCCAGCTATAAAGTTTTCCAGCACTAAAAGAGTCTTTGAGGAAGACATTGTTAGCAGCTTGCTTTATCTATGATTTTTTTTCCCCGAAGAGGTGTCAGCTCAGATTAGTAGTTTGTATTATTTGCACTGCTGGTTGAACTCCTCCCTCTCTCTCCGTCTTCTCTGCATCGCTCACTCAAAAGTGGGAAGGAGCCCCAGCAGCAACAGCAGAAACAAAGAGGAAAGGAGGAATAATTACCAGGTCTGTGATATTTCTTTTTTCTCACGCTTTAAGCACAGAGGAAGAACAAGTTAACATCTTTAAAATCTGCTTTTACAGGTACAGAAAGCAAAATACTAAAGAAGGAAGAAAAATAATGGCTCAACACAGAAATTTCTTCCTGTATCAGCTTTTCGAAGTACAGAAAGCACAGTTATTTTGTAACTATTGTTATCAAGTAACTCAGTCCCCTCAAGTCCAACCCAGGACCCACTCCCTACCAACAGACAACATAGAGCAGAACACATAGAATATGCCTGGACTGGCATGTCTGTAGCTCATGTTTACTGCTTGCTCATCAATATTTTTGATTGTAACCTTTTGCAACCAGAACAATCCCCAAAGTATTAACCAGTACAAGAGGCTGAGTGGGCCTTCATTTAAAAAATGATGAAAAGTTGCACTATCCTACATTATACCCTTTCTTGTATACTGTTCAAATTTATTTCTTTTTTTAAAAAGAAGCTAACGGGTTTTTTGTGGAATGGAAAACATGATATTCCAATGTAAATCCTCTTACAAATGTTACACACAGGCTACTGTTACTCAAATTTTGCCTTGAGATCTCAAGAACCTGAAATCCCCTGTAATGCATTTGCCAGATGACATTTTTCTCCAAGATACAGTTTTTAGATTCTTATAAATTGTTCAAGACTTGTCTATCATCCCTTGCACTACCTATTTATTCCAACCATCACTGCCATTTTAAAGAGTGCTTATTTTGATCCCAGGAGACTGAATATGTAAATCAGTAGTTTATGAGGTTTTTACACCCTAGACCAGTGCCAACTCATAAAGCTCCTTGTGGATCAACATGGAATTGTGTTTTGATTGATTAAAGGTGATATGGCTTTATTGCTCAACAACAAATTTATTCATCAAGCATCTGAAGCCTCTGGGCAGAGCTCAGATCAGTGCTGAAAGATAGGGCAGCCTTGTGTTGAAACTATAAAATTGGGAAATACCTCTAGCTATCCCAAGCTACAAATCCAGAAATCACAGAATACAGTCACAGAGCACAGAGCCTCAAAATTTACCATGCATCCATATGTGAATGGGGTTACTGGAAGTTCATTTTCAGAATTGTGCTTCCTTACACATAAGCAAAAAGGATTATACTGAAGTCTTAAAACTGATGAAACATTCTTCCAATTCTAGTGTTTTAGCTGTCCTTTGACTTAAAAACAATCTAAACGTATTTAAGTTGGAAGGCAAGTTCAAGTGGAGCAGGTTCAACACAAAAGTTTGGCAGCATCACATTCTGGAATCCTATAAACATGGAAACCTTTCCGCCTGTCTTGTAAGTACTGGGAAGTACTTTAATGCAATTTATAGACGATGAGAAGTAACAAATAGCACATAATTCATAAGATAGCTTCAGTCAGGGTGGTAACAGTTTTGATATTGTTCAAGATCTGACATCTGTTCACTTCAACATCTACCACCACTGACGATGCTACAAACGCGCATGCAGTCAGCTGCACAGTTTACATAGGTCAGGTGCATGGATGTGATGAACTGAAGCTAAGCACATGACTGCAAAAAAGTAACCTCTCACTAGGTGTGGAAAGAATACATACAGACAAGCATGAATACATGACTTTGCACTAAGCAGCAGTCAATTTTCTCTGTTCTTTACTACTCAAGGGATGGCTACGTTTCAGTAAGTTGAAATGACAAGTGCTTTGGAGTGAGTATTTTAGTTCTTTCCCTGCACTCTAAGCTAGGATAAAAACTATAGTCTTCCTCATATAGCACTCATATATATATGAGTCCCACGATATTTAGGGTCCCCTCTCAGTTCCTACAAAAACCTTCAAACATGTTGGAAAATGTGCCTCTCCTGCATTTATCCTGGAAATGGCAGAAGGGCCTGATAGAATTTGTCTGTCAAGTGGTTCAACCTATCCTCTTAATGAAAAATGGGAAGGGGTTACAGGTTTCAGCAAGCACAATTACCTGATTTAAGCGTATATCCCAAAACTAACCTCCCAACTGGTGTTCAAACGGTCACGAATTCTGAGTGGGAGATATATATGTCACACAGTGAGTGCACAAACATGAGTTGAAAATTAACTCCACAGAGAGAAGCTTCATATGCCAGTTGCTCATCTTAGCTCACTAATTCACACATGAATTATGGAAATCAATAAATGATTTAACAGAGTTTACAAATATTTAAATAACAAGAGATCAAGGAGGCAGAAATTATGCTGAAAGCTATTTTATTATTCTTACATTTTAAAAAATAAAATTAGCCAATGTTGGCACAGCTTCCACTACACCGCAAAAGAAACTTTAAATAAATTTGGGGATAGAAAAAAAACAACCCTAGGATAATACTACACGCCATTTTCTGCAAGTATATAGTTCTTTTTTCCCTGAATATGCATTCAACTCAAACCTCAAAATATATTAGACCAATTAAGTTACTTTACTGAATTAATGTGCAGCAAAAAAGCAAATCAAAGAAAATATGTAAACAATTTATGGCTGGAAGAAGGTTTTTTTTCATGATAATTCATCTTATTCTCTAAGTGAACTTTCTAAGCATGTTTCCATCAAGCTCTTTAAGGGGTAATTCCACGTGGAGAAATATACAGACTTTTGAGATGAGAAAGTGCAAAATTAACAATTCCTTGTCAGTTAGCATCTTGCTCGGAAGTGGGAGAGACTGATGAAGGGCTCCCCAGAAGTCTGATATGACGTGACTTCCGTCATTGTATTTTGCCCCGATTTAGCTGCACTTGTTCCTTCAACTGAAGTAATTGGATTCTTAAAAGTGTGGATATCTGACTGCATTTTGGTTGGACGGTGGAAGTTCTGGAACTGATGTCATTCTTTAATCTATAAACAAAAGCAAATGGAAGAAACTAGTTGAAAAACAAAGCCCTAAACAGTCATAGATTTTTTGACATAAAATCAGGCTTTAATGCACAGTTGATTGACGGACATGATTCCTTCTGCTCTGACATTCTCTGGAACAAGTTTGCAAGTACGAAGTAGTAATTCCCAGGGAATAGTTAAAGAGTTATTCAGTCCCTAGTTCTACAAATATCAGGTATCACAGATTTAAATAAGATCCTATTCATTTGAAGTTAAATTGAAGCATAAATGGGTACAAGCTTAAAGCCTAATTCTGCATGCTATTTTAGACAAGTTAAGAGCATTAAAGTATCATCATAAACACATCTTCTGATAGACCTAGGATATTATTCCTATAGATGTGAGAAGCTAGAAATTGTCAAGATCTAGATCCATTTTGACATTAAATAACCCAGCTTTGAGTCTCTAAACGAAAGTGTTGTTAATGTGAGATTATATTTCTCTCCATCATACTTGAATTTTAAGTTCTGATTCAAAAATAATAGCAAGATTTTGAAAGTAAGAGGACATTTTTATTTTATTCTAACAGAAGATGAAACATTTGTATTCACCTCCACAACCTGTGCTTTCTCCCACTGAAATAGGATCAGAAAATACTTACAAACATTGGTAAGAATCAAACGCACAGCTACGTTTAACACTGACAAAGTAAAATCTGGGACAAAAAATAGCTACAGTAAAAACAGCTAACATTTCTTATTTACAAACATCTTTTGATATATTTATACAATCAGTTTGATTTCAGATGTATATTAAAATCCTGAAGGGTTATTTTTAACAGAAGAGAGAAAAAAATAGGAAGTTCTAAACAGATGTTTCTTGAATACAAGTGTGGCAAGCTTCAAAAGAATAAATTCACTTTTTAAGTCAAAGGGTGTAAAATCAAACAGAACTTAATTAAAAAACCATAATATTATGCATGTTGAGAGTATAGAAAGTCCATTATAAGAGCATCATACCTCTGTGACAACTCCTGCAGCAATAGTGGAACCACCATAGCGTAACATAAACCTCCCCAGCTCTTTAAAATCCTTATATAATTCTAGAGCTACAGGTCTTTGAGTCTGCAGTTCTATTAAAGCATTCTGTCCTTTAGTCAGTAACCTGCAGGGTTAAATAAGCAGAAAATCCTATTGCCAATTCATATATGCATTAATTGAAAGGAGAACAACAAAATAAAGGAAAAAATCTGCAAAGCCAAAAGAAATTACAATAGCCAAGGTTGATCGCGAGCATAACAAAAGCCACAAGGCTGAAAAAAACATTTGCCTGCAGCATATCTTTTAAAAAGGCATTCGTGTTTGTTTTAAAACTTCCCAGGGAGATATCTGACAAATTGTTTGAAAGTTAATTATCCCATTTAATAACTACTTTTTACATCCAGTGCAACTCTATCTTGTTTCAAACCCTGTCCTAGCAGTGAAAGAGGATGCAGGGTTTGTTTATTTCACCAGTTCGTTATTTTCTAAAAGTCACCCTCTTCCCATTTCTCTCCCTTTACTTGTTAGCAACAATTTGAACCGTGCATTTTTTGGCAAAGGATTTTTCTGATTATGGTATAGCTGTCAAATAACACTTCAACCCAAAGACGGTTTAAATAATAGAGGGATGTTCCCATAGCTTAACTTAAGTGTGGAAGAAAACAGATTCAGAGAAATCTAAATCTGTCTTTGTTCTCCAACATCACTGCCTAGCAGAGTTTATTTGAGGCAGTAACACACTTTCAGATTTACACCAGGGATCTCATCTGATTTCATGACAAAGGAATTTCTAATCTTATCCCCTTTAAGTACAGGGATGCTGATTTGGAATTCTTTCCTGACCCTGCAAGTGACCTTGGGCAAGTCACTTCTTGGGTGATCAGTACTTAGTAAGTGGCTTTAGGTAGTTCCCCTTTATAAAGCACTCTAAAAAAACAATGTGAAAACAATCCAAAAAGGAAACTATACTTTCATGTCCTTATATACATGTTATTGCTTCATAATAGAACCTACTTGATCTGCAACACATTAACCACAACTCAATTGTTCATTCTTAAGGTAATTATTAACTATTCAATACACTTACTTAGGTTTTTTCTTTGTCACTTCACCAGTGCTTTTGTGCAGGACGCTCAATAATCTTCTAATAGTTGCAGGTTCACTTACGGTTTGGTAGTGTAACAGCACCTAAAATAGTTTCATTTTGTCAGTTATTAAACTCTCTACAATAAACAGAGATCCTACTTGTCGATATTTGAAAATATTAAGCTTTTTAATTAAGATCAATTTTGTCAACAAATGTTTTGCAGTTTTTCACAGGAGTCTGCATCTCAGTTTCAATAACTTTTCCTATTACCTAATTTCTTTATCTCTGCAGATATGACAAAGGTTACTACTTAATTATAGGGTTTTTTTCATTTTAAGTGCGTTCTTCGTGTAGTGTCAATATAATTCTCTAGAATAAATGATTTTTTGGGGTATTTTGCAATCAGATGCATCCCTATATTATACATCGAGTGGCTCCTCAATGAATAGCCCAGACCGACTCTGATGCAAAGCGCTTTAAATTTGCTTAGCTACATATCAAAAGCCAGTAGAATTATGCATGAGCAGCCAGAATAGCACCTCACATCCTCTTCAGATTACTGAAGAATTAGGTATTTCAACCTGGAAGTGACAAAAAATTGGATTCCAAACGAATCTTAAAAAAAAAGGAGGGGCAAATGGCAAGGGGAGTCAAGAAACTGAGTCATATATAATGAAAACAACAACTTTCAAGAGACTCACAGGAAATCCTTTAGTGATTGGAACTTCAATATTAAAGATGAGAACACGAGCTCTGAAACGGGTACAAGCTTTAATGGGTTCCTTGGGATCACAAAATACACAGCCAACGCTACAAGAAGGGAGCATAAGAGAAATTGATGCACATCACAATATAAAACTGTTAATCGCTTATGCAGGAAAAATAAATATTTAAGAACAGAGACAACAACACTACAGTATAATTAAAATAAAAATCAGAATACCTCATTATATATCCATAGCAAAATTATTTCTTAGATGTCTATGGCATTCTGTGGGTTTGTCTAGTTCTATGAACAATTACATCCACTGCTAACTAGTTTCTAAAAATGTCACTGTTTCCTGTACTTTGAAGAATGAGACTTTCATTAGAGATTATCTGTCCAAAACTGCAGTGCTAATGCCCAAAATTCAACAATTTGGTGAACAGAAGATGATCACAATCAGGACTGTCAAAAATAAAGCTTTCTCATCAGCATTCATTTAAAAATAAATATAATAAGTTGTGTTACAAGAACATTACTGCCTCTTGTAAGGCAATAAAGTAGACTAGACACAGCTTTTTGAGAGCAGCTAACTTGCTACCTAAAATGAAATGAAAACTAATCCCACAAAGAACCACACGACCAAAGGGAACGAACAGTACAAACCAGTAATTTAAATGAAATGGAATTTCAAAGAGGGCTTAAAATTTGTTGACAAATTTAATGCACCCTCAAGAAAAATGACATCAAAAGCAAAAATAAGATCCAAGCCTTCATTCAACAAGTAGAACAGTATTTATTTTCCTCATACCTCACATATCCTCTTTTTTTCCACATACATACTGTGGTAAAAGAAAAATCATTATGAAAAAGAAACACAGAATAAAACATCCTGTACATTTTCCTAAAAAGAACTGTTAAAGTAAGGAATATTTCAAGCAGTAGCTTGAAGTCTTGATATTTCAAGCCCAACTAAAATGTAGAAAAGCTATTCAACTTATGGATCCAACCATCTCACCTGAACATGAATTGATAGGCAGCAAACACATAATCCTCAAGGTTTGAGGCTTTGCTTAGCATGAAATGTATACACTAACTAGACCCTTAAAAGCTATCTTATGGAATACATTAAAATAAGGTTAGCAAAACCTTTATCAAAATGGAGAGAAGCCGATTGTGTCAAATAAACAACTGCCCATCAATCAATTCATTCAGTTTTAAATATTGCCATGCAGTGGTAGTTGTTTTGATAAGTTTTGTCACAACAATTAATGCTTTGTTAAGTTCTTCAAAAATCTTTCGTTTCATTTAGCAAAATCTAGCTAAGTGTGCAATGGATGAATATCTGAAGAGAAGTCCTAAAATAAAAAGCTTTTGAAGGTTACCAGTGTCAGCACTAGGGCCAAGTAAGAACACTAGCAGCGAGTGTTCGTCTGAAGTTGCCGTTGTACCTACAGCAGATGTTTCCAACGTCCATGCATGCAAGCCAGGTGATATGCATCGCTTTGGTTTTAAATATCCTGGTAGCCAAATCATTCTTCAAGTAAACCGCTGATTGTGAGGGGTAATAGTTATAAAGATTTTCATTAAAAACAAACCGTTACTTAGACTGAAACTCAGCTTTGCTCACTTGATTTTGATGATATCCATGCCGGTCAAAGTGAGACTAACGTGATCTCCTGCTGCAGCCCAATCAACTGGTTCATCATGCAGTGTAATTCCTGGAAATGAGTAAGAACAGAACCTCACAGTGAAGTACCTAGGTTCTGAGCTACAAACAAATAGCTCTGTTTGGGCCATTTGTGCTTCATCAATCATTACTCATCAGTTTTCAATATGAATGGGTTGAGAGTAAAAGCTTTTTAACTGAGAACACTGAGGAAGCACTTTTTTCTCCTTGGTGAGGACTCTCTTCTCTCACCCCACCCTGCACACAAGAGCATGGCTCTATTGAAGCAGAGGGGACTCGGAGCTTGTCACCATGCGGATGTCACCGTGCGGATGACGCAGTCCCGAAAATACCACATACTAATATCTCTGCCTGCCCCACCCATCCTTTGATGCACACGCACACCCTAGACCGCATCTTTCATATACTTTAATAGTACTGTGTCAACTTTCATTTACCTTAAGTGGATTTGTTGACTCTTTCATAAAAAAGCGTAACAGACGCCTTTCGTTCGCAACGACATCTATGAGAAAGCATCTTTAAAAGTAATTTTATTCTAGGTTTTAAATGCATTTCAAATGCTTTAAAGATAACCTGGCTGGTGGGGGAAGATAAAACTAACTGCTCCCGATTTAACATTGTGAAGTAGATGCCAAGAAAAAAAAAATTTCTCAGCCAAAAAAAGCACTTGATTTTGTGAATAGTGCAAACATTTATAGGATATAATTTTATTTTGTTGCAGATTTGCAAATCTGTTGCAAAAAGCACCTATCAAGATAGGTCAGGAAACAGCATTCAAATGCAAGCATGTTAAGCATTTGAAATTCAGCTTCTTGAAATGAAAAACTGGAATCCTAATGCACACAATACCTTCACTTAATATTTTATGATAAATTACCTACTCTTAATGCTACTAAAAGTAGATGGTTAATGAACTAATTCCTAAACTTTACCTACATTTGAACCATATGAGATGCAATGTGTGTAAGAAAAAAAATAAATAAATGCATAAATGCATTAGAGGATCCTCAGACAAAATTTCTGGTTTCCCAAGCCACTTCCCCTATGGCCACAGCTGACTGAGGGGTGTGACTAGGGCAGTCCGATATCCGCTCTAGTTATCATAACATTCCCTTGCAAGGTGTTATTTACAATGCTCTAATCCAGCACACCAAAGAGTTCCCCAAATCAGCATTGAATAAACTGATTTTCAAATTGGAATGACAGTTGCATCAGCAAATTGCTGGATCTAGGCTAGACGCACAATCCCATTCATTTGTTTTGAGGGATTAGTTGTTAATTCATTAGTCCATGTTGCAGGAAACTCACAACTTTACCTTTGATTTTGCATAAGAAATAAAAAAAAAAAAACCTCTGCAGTACAAAGACAGTAAGCTTAGCTATGAAGACAATAAGCTTAATAATGAAACAGATGAAGATTTTATGACTTAAATATTCCTTTTTCCATAAATCAGAAGTATTGGTAGTATTTTAAATCCAATTTTCAACTTCTTTGTAGCTGCTGCACACAATTATATCCTGAAAGCATGGAAGGATCAATGCCAAATATTATGAACAACAGCACAAATTTAATTGTCAATCTTTTTGCATCTCGTTTGTAAGAATAATTTCTATATGTTGTTCAAGATGCTCACACTTTCTGGCAGCAGTAACACTTCACAGCTAAGCTGAATATTAATGATTCCTGTATTGCATATTTTTATAGAAGCGAACTGTGGAGCTCAGATGCTTTTATGGATTGTTTCATTAAACAATGTAAAAAGGCATGAGGCTACAACACTAGGAGTATCTGATGCTGTCAAAAAAGGTAAAAAGCATGAAACATTTCACATACTCTTCACAGACATATTTATACAGACACAGTCACATCTGAAGAAATTCGTTTTATGCTTTCACATTTTATGTTTGACAGTTAGTATCAGTTTGACAATCCGTTACCATTTCAGTAACTGCTTCTAGCCCAGTATTGACCTGAAAGTAAACAAGCTTCTAAAGACCATACCTTTTGCAGTGCAAGTTTCATTGGGAGGCATCGCCAGAAGTCTTTCTCCAACCTGAATATAGCCTGCTTCTATTTTACCAGTCACACAAAATCCTGATCCTTGATCTGAAATAACAGTAACATTTTAAAATGACTTCACAGCAAGGTCAATTTCCCCCCCACGCTTTGGCAGTGCACAGACAGTTTGAAATATAATAAAGCTTTTCCCCCAGTAGAGAGTTCAGCACTTGCAAGTTAGACAGTTGTATCTCATAATGAAAATGAAACATTAAATTCAAAACCTCTAGTCTTATATTTTTCAGAACTTATATCCTTCTTCAAACAAAAGTAGGTGCATGAAGAAGTATGTTTGAGTTTTTCAGTATTAGATTAAGCTTCTTATTTTCTAACAATTTTATTTAATTCAGCACTTTCATTACAACTACAGACAAAAATATTCCACAGACACCTTACAAAAACTCTCAAGAGACAGACTCCAATTCCTATGCTCCTTACTGTTTAACTGAATCCCAGAAGCTTCATCCACAAGCTTCTTGTACTCCTAGAAAGTCAAAGATTAATTCTGGTCTATCTAATATGATAAGCTATTATAACAATGGATGACTTAGTAATTCTGAGTGCGCAATTTACATATATTTTTCTTCTTGAAAGTCCCTATACTTACCTAATACGCTATTATTTTGATTGCACAGTTTAAAAGACGAGCAATACAAACCTGCTCCGTACTTCTAGTGCTACACACACACACATTTAAACACACAACTTAAATGCCTCATCTGCAGGAATACGTTCTTATTCCTATTCAGGTATCCTGACACACAAAGCTCCTTTTTTATTTTTAAATCATACTTTTACATAATCTTTCAATGAACATGTTTACATTCATGTCTTAAGCACTACTGAAATGATGGTAAAAATACTACAAAAACAACCAACCTTTAAAAACATCAGCGACACACAATCTAAATGGTTTATCCACTGATCTTTGAGGTGGCTTGAAAGCATCTGCAAATAAATTGATAATATTTTTTAGAATTTCTGTATTCAGTGACTATCTCAATTATTGCTCCTTTAAAGGCTAATTAACTATACTGCATTCCAAAATATTTATCTCACTTCTCCCCCTGAAGTTTTGATGTCAACTACAACTACAATATCATATTAGTTCTTAACTTACAACAGCTGCACTCACCAATTTGCTCTAACAAACATTTTCCTTTATACCACTTGGCAAGTTCATCTGACTGACCCCTTGTAACTAAATTTTCTCCACCAAGACCACTTGTTGGGATATAAGCCACATCAGACTCCTAGTTAAGAAAAACAAACAGAAGTTAAAATACATTATAACAAAATTTTAAGAGAAGCAAGGGGTGCTTTTTTCAATATCGTGCTTCCAGGTTATGAAAAAAAAAGTGAGCAAAATTATATTCTCCTTTACAGAGAAGGTGAATTCTTTGGCCAATATATTCCCATTCTACTCTACTCCTTGGTGGTCCTAGAGTTCTTTACCAAAGCAAGCAGTCAGATATATCTAAAATGAGGATTGCATTTATATTAACTGGAAGCTGAATTTGAGTATAGAACTCCAACTGCATATTTCACAGGCATTTTCCATTTTGAATTGCTGGTTCCAGCATAATAATTTCAGGAAGGCCTCAACTGACCAATTAGATAGGAGTTCAAACCAAGGAACCACAACAACAACAACAATAAAGAACAACAAATAAATAATATTCTTACTAGCTCATAATTCACAGTGAAACCTGCACTGATATAAAACCTTCTACTGTAATTCATGTAATTCTGAACATTAAGATGGTCTGTTCTGCTTTGTAGAAAAGCAACTCCAATGAACTGCAAAATAGATGAGCACCCAAAAGATTCAATAGACCTAAAAAGGAGGAAGGAACATTACTAAAGAGGATCAAGAACTGAGCCTTATCCAAGGCTCAATAAACATCCTACCATTAAGGTAATCTGCCGTACTACATGCACATACTACCAGTAGGAGGGTCACAAAACAACAACCTGGCTGAAACAATATAGAAATATCCTCATCCCAAAACCTGAACAAAGCAGCAAAGACCTCAGAAATTTACATTACCTTAAAGCCAGCTTGTCTAAGAAACTGGCCGAGCTTACTGGTAATTTCCTGAAATCTTTCCTGTTGCCAATTGACCTAAAAAGAGAACAAAGATAAGAATAACGTTCTAGATGGCTAAAAAATGCAGCTTTACATTACGTTTGAGACTTGAACAAATAGCTGCACATCATCAAATCAGTATTTTTTTTTTTTTTTTAACCCAGGGCCTCTAAGAATGTTATGAGATTCTTCCAGGTAGATCGGTATCTGAAAGGAGTGAGATCATACTATTAACACCTGGTGACTGCAAATACCACAGCCATAAATTTCTAAGTCCATTAGTTGATTTGCCAATAACTAGCACTTTAATTTTTTAATTCACACAAAATTTAGATTCAGCAAGGCACATGATACAGCAACAATCTGGAAGTCAAACCATAGTATTTAAAACAGTTTAAATGTCTGAAATGCTCTTGGGGCCTTGATCTGGCTGGCTACCCTTGCAATTGCCACACTGTTAGCTGCTTATCTGAAATCTAGAAAGAGATTTTCACACACACACACAGCAGAAGAAATCCCATCTGCTCATTTTAGCATCTAAGCTGTCCTCCCCTGTGCTGTGAAAAAGCACTGATAAATAGAAAGAAAAATATTGTAAACATAGGGACTACAAGGTCTGAGACTCAAAGAAAGGAAGGAATAAATCTTTTTTATTATAGCTTTATAAGTACTGATACACTTAAGAGACAAAAATCCTGGAAGGAAGCCTTTCCCTTACAAAATAAAACTAAGCATATACCTGGTCCATTTTATTGACTGCAACTGCAAGCTGTGTCACTCCAAGAGAACGCACCAGTAACCCATGCTCTCGAGTTTGACCACCAGTCTCAAACCCCGCTTCGAACTCTCCTCTGCTGGCATCCACAACCAAAATTGCCACGTCGGCCTAAAACAAACGAATAAAAATAAACCAAACAACAACAAAAGTCAAAAAGAAAAACCCCACACAAATAAAATCAGTTAAGAGGTGAAAATTATTCAGATAAATATGCTAAGCAGCAACATTTCAAACAAAACCTACTGTGCACAGAAGGAAGACTGATACGCTCCAAATGCAATTGAAGCTACTTATTTCTACCTCTCTGTTCCATGCTCACATCAGTGAAATAAGGCAGCACTGTGTCACTTCGTGTCATAAACCATAATTTTATAAAGCAGATAGTAATACTGCAGCCATCTCTTTGCTTGGAGAAGCTATCCTCTTTAAATTCCCCACCACGCTCATGCTCCACAAGCTTAAGAACAGGTATGAATAAAATGCTCTGTTCTTCTGGCTGGGTATGCCCAGGACTCAGCCTAGAAGCCTGGACACAGTCATACTGAGAAGCAGCAAAAATAACAAACGAACCACCTCACCACACAGTTAGGAGAATCAGTGCACTCCATATGGGATGAGGATGTTCCACTGTCTACTCCACATGCTGGAGCACAACAAGCTCATGGGCTGGTAATTTTTGATTCACACACTAAGGCTCTCAAGAACACCAGAATGCAAGTGGAAAAAGCTTAAATAGCCTATTATGTATTTTATCACCTAGGGCAAATCTCTGCCAGGATATTAAGAGCAAATAGGCATTGTGCTGTCTATAGCACTGAACAAAAGCTGATATTTAAGCACAGGAAAAAACCAGACTACCTTAAATGTTGCTAATATTCTACTAGTTCACAATTTCCACCTATTTAAGCAGGTAACAGGTAGTTATACTACCATCACCTACCAAACAATGGCAAAAAAATATGCAGGAAAAGCATTTGTGTCAAACGTTAAATTCAGGGCAGTCAACTTTATAGGACATAACTAAAAAAGATGAAAAAATGCAGCATTTTTTCCCTGTCTTTACACACACATGCTTCTAGATGCCAGAAGAGAAGGCCAGAGAGAGCGTATTGTCCTAGTTCTGAATTCCCCTCACCTCAAAGAGAGAAACTGGCCATGTGTGAGAATGGCAAAGGGACGAGGGATAAATTTCCCCACAGCTCAAGCTCAAATGAGCACTGTGGTAAAACCTCTCCTTCACAGGGAGGCAAAGGACATCCTCAAAGGACATCTGCATTTTCTAAACTGTAAAAATGATACCTAGGGACTAAAATGAATTAACCATTTATCAATGCTATGTACCAAATCCTGGCCCTGATATGGCTGATTTGCATTTTGTATAACAGCAGTTGGGGATTCACCTTGCAGCGGTGGAATTCCCAGCAATACAGTGGCATCAGGGGCATTTTCACATTTGCTCTCTTCCAATCATTTCCTGAGAGTGTTCAGGCTACTCTGCAGGCATCAGAGGACTTGTAATGCTCCACTGAACCCCCCAACACACGTCAGTACAGTCTGGCCCCTCACAGTCTTGAGGGCTGGACATAGAGATGCATCAAGTCCTATTTAGACAGCCTCATTTTCTGTCAAACTGAGATCTGCTGGCAGATCTTTTCTTACACATGTTCTCTACATTACTTATTTCAAAAGACAACCCAGCCTGAATCAAAATAGTAATGGAAAAACTGAGTTGTTTTCCAGCATTCTGGAACTACAAATACATTTCTAATTTAAATAAAGCTTCCTGTAACACGTTTCAAAGCGTGCATGACTATACAAGCCCTACACCACAATCGGAGAACCTCTGACTACTCTGTGGCTTAACCACTGAGCCACGAGATCTGAATTCTTACCCAGGCCCTGCTACAGACCTAAGGTAAAATTTGGAGCAAACTAGCCTTCTTACAGTAAAATTTCTCTCTGTAAAACCAATAACAATACTTACCCACTTTTGCAAGGCATACTGAGATCTTAAGAAAAAACTCTCATTGGAGACTGTGATAGCAACACACAAAAAAAAGTACCTCTAAACAGTAGCTTGCTTAAGGGGAGAAGGGAGTCATCATGCCAAGTTTTCTACTTCTGACATCCAATTCCACCATTTTTTAAAGGCTGCTTTTCTCAATGGCAAAGATATCACTCATTTCATGCAACCAGATGGATTACTCACTCTGTCTGATTTATTATTTACATGAATTAAACAATTGACCTTGATGAGGATAGTAAATACCATACTGAATTCACTAGGTAGAACCCTTTTAGACTTTACCCACAGTTCCCCCAAAGCAACAGGGGGTAGTTACTGAAAATGACATACTGAAGAATACACATGCACTTTGTATAAATGCATCTACATGGCATTCAGTCATCCCATACAAAATACTTGCTTAAATCCAAAGAAGTCTTGGGCTTGACCTAGGCCAATTTTTTTTTTTTTCCCCTTCAGCTGAAAGCCACTTGAAAACTTTACCCCTGAAAAAAAATTCACAGAACTTCTTGCTTAGAACAACTGCCACTTTTGAATAGCTTTAAGAACGACTCTTTGATTTATCTAACTGTAACTTAGTATTCAAATTACTTCCTCTAGTAAGTGTGAAACTCTCCTCCAAATAGCTAACTTACCAAAAAAAAAAATGTAACTGTTTTTTAGAAGTTTAATACATTTTTAAGCTTAGAAAAGCTCATGAAAACTTAGAAGCACTGGTGCTGCTGACATAGCTTTTATCTCATCTTTTATTTAAAAGGAAGAATACATATATATGCATATTTTAATATTATACATAATAAAGCTATTGTAGAAAAAGTTTTAGAATATATCTACCTGTGCGGCTCCTGTGATCATATTAGGAATGAAGTCTTTATGGCCCGGAGCATCCATCAGCGTAATTACTTTAGTCTTTGTCTCAAATTTGGTCATACCCACATCCATTGTAACTCCCCTTAAAGGAAGCACAGAAGGAACACACCATTACAGCTGCTTTGAAAGCTTCATGGAAATAACAAAAGGTAATGCACTCATGAAGTCATATGCATTACGACTTTAATCTCATTTAGCCTGCACCAAGAGATGGAAAGAAGCCTATTTCCATTAAGACAGACTTCTAGAGTTGTCTTTGGATAACTCTATTCAGGAAGAAAACAAGCACCTAGAATTAACAATACTAACTCCATGCCAATGGACTACAAGATGCAAGTACAGTGAAGATATGAACATAAAACTTTAATGAACACTTGAATGATTAGTCTCACTTTTAATATTTTGCTCTTCAGAAAGAGACATCATTCAATACCAGAAGCATAAGAACAGACAAAAACAGAAGGTAAGGACTAAAGGAATAAGACTATAATATTTGCAAAAAACCACATTCAGAAATACTTTTCTAGAAGGGATCACAGCTCTTTGACTCAGTTTCACAACAATCCTGTTTTCTGCACTAAACACAGGATGGATTCACCTGAGCAAATGCAGACATCTCTCATGCATGTGTCTGTATCTGAGCCAGTCAGCTGCATCTCCCCTTACAGCCAAGTACCAGAAACAGACACATAAGTTACAAGTGTACTCATTTTGTTAGACAGTTAAAACATTCTGCTGGCAGTGGCAAGAAACATTTAGAGACGTCCCCATAAAAACTTCAATTTAAAAAATACAAAACTTAATTTAATTAATGTTAATTTAAAAGAAGAAGCAAAAACGGGTGGTACATAAATGATAATTCTGTTGAATAATAAAAATTCTCTAACTTAAAATTCTTAATTTTAATTCTCTAAAAGATAACAATTTTATACTCATTACAGTTTTCCCACAAAGCTTATCTTCCATTAAGGTTTTATTTTTCACAAGGAAAAAATACTCATCTCTGCCTCAGTTTTCACATGCTTATTACCCCATATCATAGGTAACTGGTACAAATAAAATAACAAACTTTGCATGTTCATGGTGTAAAAGAAAGTGGCAGTACATGCAAAAGTTTACTTATACACATGGTACATCTGCCTTTAAAAACAGCCTGATGGGCCCTACTTTACTCCATGTTTTTCATCATCATTAGTCGCTGTCAAAGTTACCTTTGCAACCTCTGCAGACTATTATACACTCTGAAACCATGGGAAATGACCCATTGTTAAAAACATCTATTATATTACATAAACTTTACTCTGTAGTTTTAAATAGAGGGAAGATAAACTGTTAGAAACACTATGGTAAGACAAAAGTAAACATGTTAATTATGTTGTGAACAAATAATGTCATGTCTGTAAGAATATACGATTTTCTTAAAGAGTACTTTTAAATGAGCTTGACTGCATCCCCCTTATATACTCTTCCAGTGACGCAATTCAATTTTAAATTTATTATTTCAAGTTAGTAAGTTGCAGAAAGATCAAGAAGTATCAATATAATCAATTTATTATGAATATATTTGATATTTAATGCAATGCAAGTCACATGTGGCAAGCTAAAATTTTACAGTGCTTCACTTAAAGTCCTGGCACCCCTTGTACAAAGGATGTAACCTAGATCTTTTCTACAGAGAGATAATATACCAGAAAATAACTCGGTAGCAGTGAAGACAACTTTAGAGTGCTTCCATTACCCAGGACAGTACATCTCATTTATTTTGCAGCTCTACTCTACAGTCTACAACACAACAATATTTTGAGAAACACTAAGCTTCTCAATGAGATTTGCATAACGAAACAAGGATATTATTTTTTTGGACAATGGATGCTTATGTACATTACTATTCAAATATTTGTTAGCAAGTATTGAGCAATATCATTAAACAGTTACCATACTTCTACCAAAGCATGATTAGTAGAATTATATTTACTAACAAATGTTTTTAAGAAAAAAAAAAAAAAAACAAAAAACCAAACAAAAACTTCCATTAACAAGCCATATTTCTACCTTTCTCTCTCTTCTCCAGTTTCATCCAAGACCCATGCATAGGCAAACGAAGCTTTACCAGCTTTCTTGGATTCCTGCTCATACTTGTGCATGGTTCTTTTGTTCACATTTCCCAAAAGGTACAGCAGATGACCCATTAAAGTACTTTTACCTGCATCAACATGTCCTGAGGGAAACAAACATTTTATTAACCTAATTCACAAATTTTAGATAGCACCTGAAATATACGGAAAACAGAGCACATGTATTAATAACGCATATTCAATCCACAGCATTTTATAAAAATATGAAGTCGAGAAGTAGAGAGGCAGGTAATTTGCGACAGTCACATGCACCTTCAAATTCATGCTAAAAAACTGTAAAAATTAAACCAACTCAAAGCACCTTGTACTGTACTTTCAAGACTAAGCACCCAGTCAATCTCATATTCAAGTAATTGAAGTGTGCTTGTGACTCCCTCCAAAAAACAATGGTCGATCAGATGCGTTTCAAAACAGCATGAGAACTCTCTTCCCTAAAGACAGGATGGTTTTGCTTCTGAACCACTTCCAGAATTAATCAGTTTTTTATCTCTATACTTGTCTAAAACATAAATATGTAATTAAGAGTATTACCTATTACCACCAAATTAAGCAGTTGCTTTCCACCTTGTCTTTTCTCCAGCTCTGCTTTCACATCTATTTGTGGTTTTGCCTTGCTTGACTTTTTCACTGGAGTAGGTGCCATATTCTGCTCTTCTGAAGCCTGCACTACCTGGGGTGAAAGAGCAGATTTTGAGACTGCCTCAGGTACCACAGCATCTTCACTTAGCAGTCCCTTCTGAGGTGCATTAACATGGCCATTTTCTTCAGTAACAGCACTAGGGAAAACAAAGAAAATGCACAGAACAGAAATGTCACAGAGGTCTGTACAAATACAGGACTAAAAGCATTATTCTTTACTACCATGTAAGCTCCAGGCAGAGTATTTTGTAAATAGTAAGAAGCCTATTAAGGTTAAAAAAAAGGAACTGCACACAAACTACACAGATACCAGCTCTGAATTCCTACAAAAAACGCTACGTATATAAGCAAGAAAGAATACTATATAATACATGAAATTCAGATAAACAAGAGCTTCTCACAGAGCCTCTTTTTAACAGGGAGGGAAAGGACAGCTATAAAGAAAGCTACTGAGAGCTAGTCCTCTCTGAAATAAGAAGCCCATGTCAGCTTGAAATATCAATCCTAAAATAGCTTTCCTTTACACTAAAAGGCAGGCAGCTGAATGTGGCGACATTCTATGGTAAGAACACCAAAAATTTAACACAGAGTAAATACTAGGCACATCTGCGTTGCAGTTTAGGGTCTATTGTTTATAGAGAGCCATAACAGACAACTTGGGTTCATCAGGACAGAACTGTTTTATGCATAAAATAACATGGTATCTAGGACTAAGGAGACTTGGATTTCCCAGATCCTCTCTTCCTCCACTCCATTCTACCACAGACCTACTGCACTAATCTTAAAACTTAATAAGCTATGAATGTCATTCTCTTATATTCTCTCATGTGCTTCCTCTCCAATTTGTGAGGATATTTTCCTAACTCTCCTAAATGTTCTGAGAATAAATGCAAGAAATGATTTTTCATTTGTTGCAACAAAGCTGCATCTCCAAAGAGCAAAAGCTCTCCTGAAGGCTGTCAGACCTCCAAGGTAAGGCATCCACACACAAAGCATGGCAGGAACAGAAGCCATGGCATCATTATGCTATAGAGCACTTAAACACATAAATCATTGACCATTATACACTTCAAAAAAAATCTATAAAACATAGTATTTAAAACTTTTTCCAATAAAAGGAGGCTTTCTCCTTGGAAAACTAGAAATCCTCTTCAACTGCAGAACCACCATGTTATGGGCTTCTTTCTGTAAAACTCATTTCAAGCAGCCTCTCAGACTTAAGTACTATGAAAGGAAACAGCATGGGCTCTCTTACTTTGCAACACTGTGAAACAATGCTACGAAACACCACTTCTCATTTCCTATCTGCTTCAGTCCTAGCAGGAGCATTTCCTTTGTATTACTCCCTTCTCTTTACACATCTCAAGAAACAATACAGTTCAAGCATGCCAGTCTAACAAACATAATAATTTAAGAGTTATGATCTAAATATTTAGACCTACAAAATATTCAGACCAATTGTAAAATTAGCCCTTTATCATAGCAGTGTGCTATTTTTTTTTCTCTCCTCGGTTTCAGAGCCTACCTCAACATCCAGTGCTGTAGCAGTGCAATATGTTGCTGATTGTGCCACCCTTTTCCTAAGGCCCAGTTCAAGCTTTTGCTTGACTGCCAATAAGACCCAAAAGCAGAAACATAAGCAGATGTTTTTGGACTGCATGTCCACAACTCAAGGCTGGCTCTTTCATCATGGTCAGATATAAACCCAATTTCTCTCAAACCAGTAAAGCGCCTAGCTTGGTTCCTCTTTTCCTATATGTCTTCAGAGGCATCTTATCTCACCAAAATGGACTACAAACAACTCAGGTAGTAGAAAGAAAATATGCACAGAGCTGCAGTGATAAACCTTTCCACACATCCTAATAATATTTTTAAAGCATCTGAATGTTATAAAGTATATCAGACCAGTTTGGGTCGAAATCATGTACAAAGACTCATATGCATACACAGTTTATTTGCATTAGACAGCTTTCGTCAAGACTGAGACTCTTCCGGTCTTCCAAGGCACTCTTTTTTTTCAGATAAATTTCAGTTCACAGCATTAGAATAACATCTGTCACTTTCACACTGAAGTACTACGACTACTGCTAGCATGCAAAAGTCATACTGTAATGCAGATATGATATTTTACCTTGGTTAAAAAAAAAGTTTTTCCTTGAAATGCTGACACTTGAAGTTCTAGAAATAAGAATTCGTATAATGATATTTTTATTTGTATAGTGATATCAAAATAGCTTTTGAAGTCAGCAAGACATTTTTTTCCCCTTTCAACATCTACACTATTTCCAAAGTCAAATTTTCACAATTATATATAAAAAAAAAAACCCTCTAAAAGAAGACATTAGACAAAACTGGAGTTAATATAAACCAAAAACCCAACTCAGAGTTTTTCTACATCTTTCCAAAATCCTCAAAGACTGTTACATTAAGGCTATTAAAAGACAAAAATAAGCTCCTTGAAAGACTGACTATTAGCAAGCTTCTAAATTGTATTTGTTTGGCTGTGTAATGATATTCTTCTACTCTTAGGTTCTTTTGCAAGTTAAAGTATACTTCGGGAAAGATGACATAAAGCTGTATGGATGCTGAGTTGCAGAATCCCCATGGATTACAGCATCTCAGAGAAGTCTACTGACAGATAAATAACTATTCTCTCATTTAAAAGCAGTTCTTTTTCTGAGTACAATATGGCTGCCAATTAATTTCCTCTCTAACGAGAGGGTTCAGCTTTTTAGTGGGCCACGTCAGGGGTACAAGAGAGGGAGTTTTCAACAAGTACAATTATATAGGCCCCCTTTTCTAGACGGTAAGATCGGCTGGTGAAATATCCAATTCAAGCCTCGCAAACGGATGCCTAGAGAGATCTAACAAGTAAGACCCTGACGGTTATGTAACCCTCACGGCAAACGGATGAGTAATTTATTGAAGAGCTTGGTAACAACTCAAAGAGGTTCAAAAGGATGTTAAGGAGCTGCATTTTTAAGTGTGGATGAAAAATGAATGACATATGATTTTCAGTCTTTTCCACCAAGGTTTTTCAAAATTACTCGATGCTACTGAAAAAAAATTGCCAAAAGGCAGAACACACAGGAGAGCGCACCATACCGAGGGTGTTCCTGCCCCTCCTAAACAGCTGTGTTCCGCGTCGAGGGTGACTCCGTGAGCAGCTCTGCTAGACGGCACTTCTGCCTGGCACGCCTGCCAAGGCTCTGCTCGCTGCTGCACTGCCGCTGAGCTCTGACACAGCTCCTCGGATGTGCCCGCCCAGGGACCGGGTGCCCAGAAAGCTTGAGCACCAGCTACTCAGTCCAACAGGACCGAAAACCGCACCACAGCTTTCTTGTTAGCACATCAGAAACTTCCTATGTTCTGCCTTGCTGCCAAGGATAAGAGCAACCTCCCTAAAAAAGTTATGGTTACATCACCATTTTTTGGAAGCACCAGGAGAGAGAGGGGTGCAGCACATGCTGTTGAGAACGATGCTAGAAGTCACTCATGCTCACACAAGTGCGCTCACACCGGCACGCATTCGAAGAAGAATCTGAAAAGTTTATCTGCTGAAGTTCAACGTTGCATAATTCAACGTTCAAACATTATTTTCAATCTTCTAGTCTGCATTCTTAGTGAATTATTTTTGTACAACCGACTCTTTCGGAGTACTAACAGTCATTACAGAAATGTCTACATTTATTTCCCCTTTCAAAATTATTAATTACACAGTGTTGGTCAGGATAGTTAAAATAATCACAGTTTTGCTAATATTTTTTCCTGGCTTCCTTCACGACTAAACAGGAAGAAATAGCCTGGTCGTTAGTTTTGGTAGAGTATCAGAAAGGCAGTTTGCAGAGCCAAATAAACCACATTTTCCATAGACAATCCCACAAAGCATACCGAGCAGTGGTATCAAAGGCAATCAATGCTCACAGCAGTTCACAACTCCAAATAATTCATTCACGTTTTAAATAAATTCACTTAAGGAAGAGACATACCTCATAACAAGACTAAACTGTACAGACTGTATAGGTAAAGAAGGGTCATTTTTGTTAAGTCTAGACCACTGTTTTAAAAACAGAGTACATGACCCTGTGCCACGTGCTCTAGGTGCCTCTGCTTGAGCAGGGGTTGGACTAGATGATCTCTAGAGGTGCCTTCCAACCTCAACCATTCTGTGATTCTCTGTGACTCTGTGAATCATCTTTAAGGTTGCACACAAGATGACTACAAATCCAGTTCATATGTACTATGCAATACTTGCAGTTGTTAAGTTCCTTGTGCTGTCTGTACCAATGCCATACAAATATTGAGATGGGGAAGGCAGCTGAAAAAGTTGATAAAACACAGTTGATAAAAAAAACAAAAAAAAATGATAAAAATTTGTGAGATAAATAAAATGAGATTTTATTGCAAATGCTATGAACAATTTACAATGCTGTGCTTTTGGTCAGTGATACACACTGCGTGCTTGAGAAATAACTGCAGAATTAAAGAAACAATGGTACAGAGGTAGCTTGGGAGAGGGGTTAATGTTCTGCTTTTTCAAATTTAGAAGTGGATATGTAACAGCTATCTATAAAAGTCATGTTAAGCTTGTAAGAGAACACTGGTGTTTCAGCTAACCACATGGTATTCAGCACAGCAGCAAGACTTCACACAAAAAGTGTGAAAAGGAGTCTGCAGGTTGAATAGAAACCAAGGAGAGCAAACTCCAGTGTCCTGCCGAGAGGAGGAAAAATACAATACAAACACTGTCAAGGCTTCTTCCCCAAAGCATGCAGAATCAGAACTGTGCGAGAACAAAATCTCAGTTCTTCAACACCTTGTGCCTTGCTAGCAACTCCACACTGTCCTTGGGGATGAAAGAAGAAAGGAGGCTATTAGAGATTCTTTGAAGCAGGAGTCCCTTACACAAGCAGATAACTTGCCAGTTCCAACTGGACTTCCTTCCATGTTGGTAAGCTGTGCTCAAAATCTCACACTCTTCTCTTGCAAACTACTCCAACCCTAGTCTTCCCAGCTTGAAGCTCATATTAACCTCTCCTCCACTATTTTCCATTCATCTCACTCCTCCTAAATCAACTCCCCTGGTGTGGCTAATACGACATTTGCTACCACCACACTGTTCACGCTATCCTACCCTCCTCTTGCACTCCATCATTTTTCTAATCCAACTGAGAATTCTACAGGATAAAAACGGCTACAATGTTCACCCAATTTCTAGGGCAAGAGAGGCTTGGCAACAGCACTAAGGGAATTTAAAAACCTTTATCACAATGAAGACTTACAGTCAGAGGGATTGCCAGAAGATCCCTCAAGAGTTATTCTTTTCCATCACAGCAAGCATTTCTATCACTAAAATGGAAGCAAGCAAAACGCTAATGCTGTTTCAGGATAGCTGAAGAGATACAAAGCAGCTGAGACCTATGACACAACCAACTATCTTTCTCACAGACTAAGCTGCCACTGTGGCCTATCCAGGAATTACAATAGCCTGCAGAGGGAAAAGCATTCCTCCTACCTATTCCTTCCCTAAGAGCTGGGCACATGTACATTAGCAACTGCTCCTTAAGAGCAGGCCTGCAACTTCAAGGAAGGTTTAAGTAACAACATGCCTATCAAACATACTTCAATACTAAGTAGATGTAATTGCTTACCTTCCATGAAGATTCAATAAAGATGCACAACACACAGTAAAATAGAGACCATGATACCCTCTTATCCTAAAAATGCTTTCCAGATCAGATTGCAAATACTGTGGGACTGAGTGGTGAAGTATCCACTGATTATGCTTACTAAACCTTTCTCTTGGGGATGAACAGTGGAATTTCTTGATATGGACATGCTGGCTATTACAAGATGGAGTTCAAAAGCAAAGTCGCTCATCCAAGCATACTAACTGTTACATAAAGAAACAACCTAACCCCAAAGAGGGGTTAGGCATGCACCACAGAATGCAGTGTGCAGTGGTATTTCACAGAATGTATTCCCAGCACACTTGATCTATGCTTAAGCATATTTCTAACCATTCACTGCTGGCTACTGCTGAAGGTGGATCTTGACCCAGCATATTTTTTTTTATGTCCTTGTAAGATATACCCAATGTGGAAGTGTTGAACAGTATTTCAAATTTTCCACCAATTACTCTATTTTAGCCAGAGCACAAGAAGGACCAACTTCTTCTCTACAACAGTTGTACCCTGGCCACCTGTTGTTAATAAAAGCTGCAGAGGAAGGTAAAATATACCCATAAGTGATCATTTTCCCCGTAAACTACTCTTAAATGTATTACTTCCTTTGAAGGACAAGCAATTACAGTTAAGATTTATTGATTTCATAATTCCACTTAGAGAACTAAATTTAAAATAAACGAACACCAAGAAAGCTCAGTATTCTATGAAGCGGATGTTTAAACAATCTGACTAGCTGATATCTCTCTGCACGATTCATAGTGAAAGGATTTGTTAAACTCAAAACGTGAGGTACCATCTTCTGAAAGTAATTGTGAGTCAAACAAGAAGCTGAGATGGTTAGTTCTGGAGAGTGACACTAAAACTGCTGTAAAAATAGAAAAAAAAGAAGAAGAAAACTTGCTACAGGTGCATCAGTCTGAAAGAGCAGCTGCTGATGTACCTTGATGCAGGAGGGCTTGGCTTACCATGGAACTTCAAATCCCATAGATTGTTTCTTTCCAGACACTGTCATTTTGGTAACTTTTGGCACAATTTCAGATTCCATTCTGGCTGACTGGGAATCCTTTGATTTTCCTAGTAATAGATAAAAAGTAAATTTGAACTTAAGATTGCAACTAAATATATTTTTTTAAAAAAATTCCATTCTTTCTTTTCAACCCAACAATTCCAGATTGTGATGATGATGAATTCTCACGGTTAGTTTTCTTGCTTGCATTTATTACACATTTACACAAATTCATCTACGAGCATTTATGGTGAACAAATCTTATCTGTTTTTCCATTCTGGGTAATAGCTACATCAGTTAACACCATTATTATTTGACAGTTCTGCAGAATTCCAGTAGTATTTTAGCAAGATCAGGAAAATAAAGAAAGGTTTTTTAACTGCTCACTAGCTGGTTACTTCTTAGTTAGAACTATGCTGTCACTTTTACATCACTGGCTACTGTACAGTAAAATGTCTAGCTCGGGTACTGCTAAGAGCAGCAAAGAGCTAAGTGTGAGTTACCAAGTTTCTCTGAAAGCCGGGAAAAATAATTTTCTCATACTCAATTATGTCAAAGTAGCCAAGAAATACCAAAGCTGGCTAACTTAAAGGTAATTTAGAAGTAATTATCAGAGTCGGATAACATAATTTCTTTTCAGGTACTAATCTTTCTATAAAACACAGTTATAGTGAGGTTGTTGTTTTATTTTAAAATCAAATTCAACATACCTAATAGCATATCTAACTGGAAATCTGTGAAAAGTCATCTACTTTTCTGGGGTGGGAATGGGGGCAAAGAAGGTAAACTAGTTCTTTTCTTTGCACAGTTTAATATGCCACAATCCTTCCTCCATTTAAGAACTCAGAATTAAATCATATTTTTTAAGCATTCTTTACCTCTAGATAAATAAGAGCATGATTTTGGAAGATGCAGCTACTCTTCAAACAATCCAGTGATTCTGGCAGTCAATCACGTAAATATTATTTTGAATATCAAATCAATATTTTAAGTGCTTTAGATCATTAATGAAAGATGAGCTGTTGCAGTCATTTGATCCTACTCATGGAGTTTAACTCAGTATTACAGCCTAAAATATGAGAGCTAGACCTTAAAAACCACATAATCATATTGCTAGACAGGTTATGCATAAAATTGTGGTCAAGACTGTTGAAGATATGTTTCAGGTAAGGAAACAGAATACCACAGACAGCTCTTTAATAGACAGCACACCAAAATAGCTGACTTTTCTTTCCTTTTTTTTTTTTTTAAATAAAAGAATCTCACAATAGATTAAGACATTGTTATTTAATTGATTAGTCTTCATTTCCTCATCTGTCTCCTTTTCATTTGTATGCCACCTGGAGATCCATGGAAGAATCGTAAGGGTATTCTTAACAGTTGCATACTAAGTACATTGCAGATATGGAATAATCAAAACAAAAATATAAAGTCAAAAGCACAAATTATGTTTTACAAAAAACACAAATTACAGAGCTGTCGAACAAATAGCCAGGGTCAAAAAACTCAAGCTACTGCACAAGGACCACTAATTAAATATGAAGTTTCCAGATCATCTTCAAGTTCCTACATAAGTAACCTTTTACTGCAAACATTTATTGACTGAGAAGTTAATCACTAGAGTTACATTAAAAATACATCAATTTTGTTGCCAACTTAGTTTCTTTCCATTTCAACTCTTAATAACTTTCAAGCAGTCATCTCCTTCAGCTGCTAAACAAGAATGCTTTAGCTGCTGTTTGAAAGCTAAACTGCAGATAATTCTCAGAAAATACATTTGCGTGTGGCTGTTGGGAATGAAAAGTAACAAAAACAATTACGAAATTGAAATGAGAATCGTTGAAGGAAACCAGGATAACAATTGGTATCATATACCTTGAAATCTATTAGCAATATTTGTTAATAAGATCCAAAACTCAAAAGCTGCAGCTTTTGCAAAGCACATTTTCTTTAAATGATTTAGATCTTCTGCAGTCATTGAGGTGTTTTGACATTGACCCGAAGTTAAATGTACAAGGAGATTCAAATACCTTCAATGTATTAAGTATTTAACATTTGTTTAAAAGAAAGCCAAGCAATCCTCTTCATGTATTTTCTACATTTTATACCACAATAATATATTAAGAAATAGTACAAAAAAATCCATAAAGCTGAGGACAAATAAAATTGTCCATTGACATTGAGTAGTTGGTTAGCTTGCTTTTAAGCTGGAACACTTCAATATAGGTGGAGGAAGAAGGCCAACAAGAAACACAAAGACAATGCAAAAATTATGAGTAATCCTATGGACAGGAGGAAGTGTCTATCAGCACGTTCCAATTTATGTGTTTTTATGATCAAGTACAATAAAATCAAGCAGTGCTTCATGCTTGAGATAACGACCAAGTCTGTTTCTTTGAAGAACTTTGGGCACTACGGACACCATCGGATATTATTAATATGATCAAGAAAATGTTACTGCGTGTAAAGTCTTCAGATTCACAACACTTTTCAAAGGCAAAATGGGAGGACAAATGCAACTGAACTTGTTTTGTCCTCCTGAAGTCAATAATTATGAACTTCAGTATGAGGGACATAAGTCCGGGAAAAGAGTATAATTTACTATCTAATCTATATGGTCCTGCAGAGAACTGCATGATAAGTTCCTATCTGCTTTAGCAGACAAGGCCAAAACTATTTAGCACTTAGCAGATCAAATACAAATCCTTAAACTGTACTGTGAAACTCCATGGAACTCAAGAATGTACCAGTGTTGTGTGTTATCATGAATGCTTCTTAATCATCAAGAACAGTATCCTATGGCAACTAAATGGGTTGCATCCCTGCAAAAAGCAGTAACCCCAATGTAATTAGGGCAACCAACCTCTGAAGAGAAATGATAAGTCTTTTATAAACATCCTTCAGATCTACTAACAGTTATCTGGGCACCCTAGACACAAAGCTAAGTAACTAAACAGCATATTTTCTACATCAAGAGAACATGAAATAAAAACAAAAGGGGCATACTGACAACTGCATTTTTATTAAATTTATTCATTATTATTCATACTTTTGCCTCCTAAGCAAGCCCCAATGCCTCCTTACTACATTTAGCTGGGCCAAGCATTAAAAAAATAAAGAAAGAGAGGATCATATACATATAAAATACATACAATCATTTTCCAATTTGTCAAATTCTAGAGCAAGTTAGTTTACTGAACATGAGATTACATAAAGACGCTGCCAATTAACTAACTTAATACTGTGAAGTTAAAGAAATCTTCCATCTATGAAAATAAAAAGCATATATTGGTAATTATATAAAAAAAAGAAACCAAAAAGTGCTTGTTGCTTTAACAGTAACAAAAGTTCAAAATGTTTAAAAACAAACTTCTAGTCCTTCCTATTTCAGTGACCATCGGTTTCAGACAAATATTGAGACTATACTGACATCAGTGTAGCTGTACTACAGCATACTGTGTCCACGAGATAACCATTACTATCAATCTAAAACATGTCCAGGAGCACTTTGATCAGGATGAAATTAGGATGAATCTAATACCAAAGGAAATAAATCTGTGCTGACATTACTCCAGTGCAACCACTGACCAGACTACTGTGGAGGCTTCTTTATAAAACATGCAGGTTGGAGAATATAAAATAAACACACACACACAAATACACATATATAAACATACACGCACACATATTTTGAAAACAAAAGGTAGGTAAACACTGGTCTTTTTTCTAATTTTGTTGGAGGTAGAAGTTATTTTTCCAGTGCCTGGAACAGTCAATTACTAGTCCATTTTATTCCAAACTACTTTGGAGATACATAAAAATAACAGGAGACTGCTAGACTGCTAAACAACCATATCAGATAACAAAGTTTGATAAGAAACATTAGTAGAGAGTAAAAAAAAAAGGGGGTTTGCTGATATATTTGGAGAAACATATACTAGCGCTGAGCATTTAAAACTCCTCTGGCTCAGTTCAGATAACTGTATCTTTCAACAAGAAAAAAAAATGCCACTGTTTTCTATTCCTACTTTACACGGCAAATTCTCACACATCTCCTTGCAAACTGGACTCTTCTCAGTTAACTTGTGTAGCGACACTGGAACTTCCAGGTGTTTGTTTGGGGAGGTTTTACTTCATTTCATCAATTCTTTTTGCTGTGTTTTTAACAGCTCCATTGCTACAACTGGGAGAGTAGTACAGCACCAAGGAATCCCTGAACCTAGTTTTGTCAGGTAAAAACTGCAACAAAAAATGTATTCACACAAACTAGCTAGCAGTGTATCAGCCCTGGCAAAGGTGTGTGGCACACAGCTATTAGCTCCCATAATCCTACTGGCAACCAAAAACGTCTTCCACAGTTTCTGACAGACACCTCTGTACTGAAAAATAAATATTCCTAAGAAGTCCATTAAATCCAAATGCATTTCTGTGATAAAAGCATCTAACATTAGTGATAATCCAATTATCTTCCTGTGCAGAACACTCTCACTGCTGAAATAACAGTATGATTTTTCATTACAAAGTTCTTCCTCCAACATTTTACTAGTTAACACAAATAATTACTATTAATTTGTATTAAACACTAACAACTGCTCTCAAACCATGAGCTCTATTTCATAAGCTTCCTAACAGGCTGCAGTAAACTGCATTATTGCATATCCAGTCTAGCCACATCCAAAAGCAACATAAGCACAAGAAAAAAGTATAAAACAGCCTTATGGGAATGGGTTAGGAACTGTGTAAACCAGCACCACCATGAAAAACGTATACATGTAACCATGTCTTCTGATCTAGAAGATATCGTTTACATCCTTGCTCTGCTACAGACTTTCTATATAACCACAATCAAGTCACTTGCATCTTTGTCTACCCATTAAGCAGCAACATCCTCCAATTGAATAGAAGATAAAAGACAGCATGCACAGTAGTTATACCACTGTCATGAGCTTGTTCCAAACATTTTGTGACTTATAAAAAAATTTATGCTCTGCTTACACTACTGGCAGTGTTCAACTGCTGAGTGTATTAGTAATAATGGAATCACAATCGAGCCAGCTGACATGCTTCAAACTGTTTATATCCTTCTACACATGCCATGAAACTCAACAGTTCTAACCTAAACAAAACCTTTAAATCTCCTTTGGAGTACTGTAGTATCCTTCCACCTCAAAATTTCACAGAACAATGAAAAAACTAGGATATATAAAATATGTTAAAGGGAAATACAGTATAAAATGCAATCTTTTTTTGTATGAATTAAATTATTCGAAACTATCACAAACTCAACAGAGCACTTTTTAGCTAAGCTTTCCATAAAGCACACGGGATCTCCAGTGGCAGTTATCTGTATTAGTAACTCACAATAAAAAATACCTTGGCAAGACTCTTACACATAACTGCCAGAGAATTAATAATATCAATACATGAAAGTGCTGGGAATATAGTTCAGAAGTTCATGTTTCTCAAATACATGCTACCACTATAAAATTTAGAAGATTTCAAACCTCTTAAACTCACATTTTTCACCAACCTTTAAATGAGTCTGACTACACTCAGTTTGCAATGTCCTCATCCCCATATTCCAGCATTTAAACTTCTTTTGATAAACGTAAATGTCTAGTGGTAGTCTGCTACATGCGTGGGAAGCAAGAAGTTCAAAATAAAGAGATACTTTTTCACGTAAATAAAGAGAGCAACACAGGATAATGGTAAAAGGAAAACTTAGATGATATTAATAAGTCTCTCCCAGTCTGCTATTATGTTAGAAACAGCAGCAGCTCTCTAAAGAGCACCTTAGATAGCAAATACCACTGAGCTCTAATCAATATGCTAATCCAAAAAAAAAAAAAAAAAAAAAAAATCTCTTGTATCTAAATTCTAACAACTAAAAAGACTTATTCTTAGGAAGAAACATGACAATCAAATACACTACTAAGAAAAGCGAAGTACAATTAATGTTACCAAATATCTAATACTTTTAAACCTAACAGTCCAAAATAAAAGAATGAGCATATTAAAGTCACTGAGATACAATCCCCCAAAACATATTATTAAAAATAATTCCTCAAACAAGAATATCAACATTTTTCTTTGTAAAAGAAAGGTTATTTCCTAATAAAAACCACGATCAGGGGTTTTCCAGGTAACTTCGTCTTGTTGTAAGTACTACCTTCTCTGCAAAGTTTCAGGTGGTGATTTTTTTTTTTTCCATGGAATTGGCAGTAGACATTTTCACTGAAAAATGCTGAAAATAAAAACATTTACTTGTACCTGACTACAAAGTATTTTTTAAGGTTTTGATACACTGAGGTGATTTAGCAGCCTGATGAGTGGTTTTCCCCCGTACCACCAACATGGGCCAAATTCTCTGTGGAACACCACACACAAACACCACAACAATTCTTCACTACAAGACTAGAGGTCCATATGAGCTTCCTTCTCTACTTCCAGGTACAAAAATGGATTATGAAGTAGGTGCAGTCAGAGGGCCAGTGGCCAAGCCTGTTACAGTTGGCTGGTGATTTTTGTTACTAAGGCTTTGTTTTCAACACTCACATTATTCGTCAAGTTGGACTATTTAGCTCAAATATTCATTTGTCCATGTCAGATGTCTATCTGGGTATACGACTTCCTAAAGTTTAACAGCTGAATTCCCCAAATACTTCACTGATATCAAGTACGCAGCTTCTGCACAGATTGGGGGTTTGAGTTTTGCAAGAGCAGCTGGTTTTGGCAAGGTTGTTACCTAAGTCAAGAGCAGATCCTACTTCTCCTGTGGTTTCAGCAATTTCTTCTTGTATCAGAAAGTGTAAGGTGAGAATCTGCCTGAGGTAAACAAAAAGTAAATAAGACTGCAGAGCAAAGATGGGTGGTATGCAGGGGCACGAACTGGATGCTCAAAAAACAAACACAAAGGTGAAGTAGAAGAGGAAGACACTGGAAGCTAGGAAGAAGAAAAACATTAAAATAAATATAGGGATGGAGCAAGATGAAGAGATCAGCAAGGACAGACAAGGACTGCAAGAATCAACAAAGCAGAGAGAACAAGAGGTGCACTGAAGAAAATGAACATCCTATGAGTCAGACTAACACATGAACCTTTGGGGAAAAACACATGGAAGGAGTAAAACAGAAAGCAAAAGGACACCTATTAAAGAGACAAAACACTGCAGAACATGAACAAGAACAAAAGTAGACCAGAGCTGAAGATGAATGCAAACTATGGGCTGAAGAAATTGAGCAGGCAGAAAAAGTCATGGTCAGTGACTGGAAAAAGGAGAGGAAACCAGAAATGGCTAAAACCAGAGTTTGGCACAATAAAGCAGGAAAAAAAAAAAGTACAACTGCAAAAAATAAGCTTGGGAATAACATGACAGATTGTTGTGTTTAGGGCAAAACAAGGAACTAAATTAAAAGCTGAGAACATAAATAAATTAGGTGAAAAAACTTGTCAATGAAGATGTAGTACCAGCTCAAGAGGCAGTGGAAGAGACACAAGGCTGTAACGGTGCATTTTCTTTCCTATTTAGCACTTGGCCAAAGTTTTCAGAGCCTCATCATCTCTGATGCCATTAACACTTCCATTAATACCACGCAAAGCCACATGATACAGCAAATAACAGTAGCTTCTGCAACCTGCTCTTGTTCTTGTTAGCTGAAAGACTTTTCAAAGGAACTGTTTAGGCCAGCAGAGATTCTTTTTAATTAATCATATTGCATGTATTCAAATATACAAACATAACAGAATTAAGCCTGCCTATTACACCTATTTTTCTCTAGGACTTTTATTGAACTCATTCCCTTAAGTGGTAATCATCTAACGAGCTACCAGTATTTCCTTTTTTTTCCTCTCCTCATTTAAAACAGCAATTCTCTCTCTTTGATCATTACACAATAGCCAATCTTTCCTCTAAAACATAAAATAGTTCAAGTTTTCATGCCTCTTTTTTTTTCTATTGAACACTACAGTGTTTACAGGCTTCACAAGGAACAGTTTCACAGGCTTATCTTTTCACAGGAGGTAAAGACACAGTGAATAAGAAATAAAAAAAAGTACACACACCACCACATACACCCTAATTTGGGATATTCGACATCCTATATGAACAATATGATGTTTCAGAAGAGCATAAGATTCTTTTGTATTAGATTTCTTACTGACCTCTGAGACAACTATACGCATTCCAGTTTTGAGCAATTTAAACTCCTAGCTCTCAAGTTCTGGATGCTTAATATAATACCCCAATCAGCAACCACCTTTAAGAAGTTTTTTTAAACGGTATTTGTCAACACAGGAACCCATACGTTAGCTCTATGTATGAACAACTTGTACAGTCTATCCACACAGATAATTACTCTGGCTAAATTTCACAGCTAATATATTAAAGAAAGGCACTGTTACTGGAGTAAAACTCATTTCACAATTTCATGAAAGCAACAGCCAGTGTGAAAAAACAAATGTCTGCTGTACAGAAGGATGGACTGCGGGATGTTTGTTGTCTTCTAGAGATTACGCCAGTATCAGGTGTCCCCCTTTGATGCTTCCGATACGTAAAAATTTAAAGGTCCAATAGGAATACGCAACAAGCAAAACAGTGACTTTCTCATCTTGTGACAGTAATGTCCCCGTGGTATTTCTCATGTCTGCCCTTTATAGTTAATGGACTAAAATCCCATCTTTCACAGAATCATAACTCAATACAACTCATTCAGTAACTACTGAAACCTTCTTTGTGGTAGGTGTACTTCTGCGCGCGACTCTCTAGCAATGCCAATGCTGCCCCTTTCTCAATCCATTGCTGAAGTTACGATTTGCTGCAGAAATAACATTTGTATTAGACATTTACAGTCGTTCTGTAACTGTGCTCTTACTCTCCCACAGACGTACAACTGTGAGTCGTTGGTGGTGTTTTCTAATTCAACGAATTTTTCTTAAATGACTGTGAATTGTCTTTCACCGAGATTTAGAAAAAGCTCGGTCTGATATTTCTCAAGTGCAACTTTCTACCATAAATGGTCATATAAAGAGCAGAGTCAGCACTGTGTGCAGGACAGCCCTGAACAGCTACATCCATCAGCTAGCCACCTAATTGAACATAATGCAAATTAACAGATTTTTCTGTTGAGACTTTGGCCCAAAATGAGTATGTAAAACTGAAAGTACAATATGTACATTCTATTGCAATTATATCCAATTTCCAAAAATAAGAGTTGGCAATTTCAGGTCTAATCTTTAACTGATGTTAAAATGCCAGAGGATGGTGCTGTCTGCCTGCATACCATTCAGGTAATTCAGAAACAGACATGTGAGTTTTCCATACTCACACTGAACCTAAACTATGCAAGCATATTCCAAGCATACATGCACACATGTATGTCAATTGTATTACAAGTCTGAAAGGCATTTTTAGCCTTCCTAATCCACAGATTCTATTTAGTCACCAAAATCCTTCAGTGAGTAGTTTACTCACATAGCACGTTTAAAGTAAAAAGATCAGAGAGCAAGAAAATCATGCTGATTGCTAGTAAAAAAAAGTAAAATGACCTTAAATCTGCTCAACTCTTTCAAATTTTATCGATAAAGTTTCTTCAGAAATACAATGAGGGGTCCCTTCACAGTGACAGAAGAGGGTGTTTACCAGTCGTACGCGAACATGCATTTTGAAACTGTAAGCAAATAGCTAGCAATTTCAGCTTTTATATATTCAGAAAAATTTTATTTGTCAGCTTCTAGTTTAGTGCAAACTCTAATGTAAGATAAGTTTAAACTTCATTAATTTAGTCTAGATTTCTGAATAGCTTCCCTGCCACTCTGCTTGTGACATTTCAACCACATTAGACCCTAAATGGGTGAGGGTGCTGGCAAGTGTGACAGAATTCATCAATGTTTTCTTAAAGAGAATCAGATTTGACAGCTTTTTACTTCTCCATATATTCACTTTTCTGTTTCTCTACAAAGCTGGTCCTCTGTAAGAAAAACATATTTATTTGATGGCCCTCCATGTATGCCTCCATGATTCCATGGATTCCATGATTCCAGTGTCACAGCATGGTGTGAATCACAATATTTCAGAGTGGAAGATTTGTGATTCCAGAAGACCAAAAGATTAACTTAATTACACACCAAGAACTCATTAAGTACTAAAAGGGAGTAGTGTTGGGTCTTATCATATATAAGCTATCTTGCAAAGAATCAGTAATTTGATGGGAATAGGTCTAAAAAAATGTTATGGTCAAGAAGTACAGTAACAACTGAAAATACAACATATAGATACATATAAAGGGTGTTTACACACCTTATTTAGAAAAAAAGCATTTACTCATAAAAACAGGAATCATACCTGGGTACAAGGGAGACAGGTTCACAGGTTGGTAAAGATTTTGCAATTTCTGATTGTAAGGTTATTTCAATTTAATGGCAAATTCACAGCTTTTAGTTTGCATATTTTTCTCAAAAAACACAAAAATAGACATACTCTACTTACATATTTTACAAAGAGCCAGCAAGAGACTCCAATTTTGAAAGCTTTTCCTATAATGAAGATGAAAAGAAATGACAGTTTGCATTAGAATTTCTTCAGTGGTGAAGCCACGGATAGTAAAAATGGTGGCACTGATTTTGCCCATTGAAATGGTGTTGATGAGAAGGGAGCAGATTATTTGTTCACTCATCAGGGATTTACTTTGTATCATCTCAAAACCCTCTACTCAGCCCTGGTGAGGCCGCACCTCGAGTACTGTGTGCAGTTCAGGGCTCCCCAGTGCAGGAGGGACGTGGAGCTGCTGGAGAGAGTCCAGCGCAGGGCCACGAAGATGATTAGGGGTCTGGAACATCTGCCCTATGAGCAAAGGCTGAGAGAGCTGGGCCTCTTCAGCCTGGAGAAGAGAAGACTGAGAGGGGACCTGATTAATATATATAAATATCTCAAGACAGGGAGTGAGGAGGATGGGGCTGGCCTCTTCTCAGTGGTGGCCAGTGATAGAACTAGGGGAAACGGCCACAAATTGAAGCACCAAAAGTTCCACAGGAACTTGAGAAAGGATTTCTTAACAGTGAGGGTGACAGAGCCCTGGCACAGGCTGCCCACAGAGGTGGTGGAGTCTCCTTCTCTGGAGATCTTCAAAACCCGCCTGGACACCACCCTGTGCCACATGCTCTAGGGGACCCTGCGTGTGCAGGGGGGTTGGACTAGATGACCTCTACAGGTCCCTTCCAACCTTAAGTATTCTATGATTCTATCTTCCTGATTATCCTCACTGCTTACCCCACCTGAGAGACAGAGACATACATCTTCCCAAACCAGCAGTTAAGGCATTTCTTTGGAATCAGTAAAACAAGGCACAAAGTCCTTACCACACTTGATAGAGGCTCCCTTTTTTCCTTTCTTTTTCTTTTTTTTTTTTTTGGGGGGGGGGCGGGGGGGAAGGGCAGGCAGGAGGGGATATTTTGGTATGCAATCATCTTCCAATAGAGAATTAATTCACTATAGACTCCTAACAACCATCTCTGTGTGGAATGTTCAGTACTTGTTCATATTAGTAACTTAAAGCAGACTGCTCTTGCAAATTTTATACAAATTTTTAAATGCTAATTAAATTCCTCAGTTTACAGTCATACTAGGGACATAAAAAGAAAACTTGATAACTGTGTCAGGCCTAACTACCCTGCTTCATTTAACACAGAAAATTGTTGCATTAGAACAAGATACATGGAAAAAGCACAAAGTTAAAGAGCTGTGTCTACATGAACCAAAAGTATCCTTACAAAAAACAGTATCAAAGACTACAACAACTCTCTATTGAGAATTATACTTGGATAGAGAAATATAAGCAAAAAGAAAAAAAAACCTGACAAAGAACGGATGGTATTATGAAAGCTATTATGCTTATAAATCTCAAAATTAAAATGAAAAAGTCAACATTGTGACCAAATAAATTAGCCACAGTGATTTTCCAAGCGACTGCAAAATACAGTTAAAAAAAGATGTATGTTCATTTTGTGTGTTTCTTGGCCATAAGTGATATTAATAAACTGAGGAAACTGCCAGGGGAAAAGGTTGACAGTATTTACCAGAGTGGAAATAATGACACTGGGACAGAGGGTCAAATGAAGACAAAACCAGTAAAAAGCAAAACTGATATTCTAAAAGTTTGCCTAGTTAGCAAAAATGGCAGTGCTATAAGCAAGGCCTCTGCCTTACTATACGCAGGGCATAAACAATACCCTGTAATCTGGATGGAAAAAAGCTTCCACAGAAGCAAGCACGAGCAATGGAAAATGAACTAGTGGAGCAGCACATACACACACTCACATTTAAAGGCAGTCTAAAAGAACAGAGCATTTCCTACGTGTGTCCCCAACACAACACAAATTTCTTCTACAGAACAATTATTCAGTTGGGCATATAAATTCCTTTTACTTAAAGTAGACACCTACTGTAAACAAGAGTTTTTATAGAAAAAAAGAAAAACAAAAAAGGTATCTCACAGAGCTCACATATACTAACACTGCAGCTGACAGCAAACAAAGCATCCCTTATGGCCAAACAGTTCACAGTATGAAAGAACTGCCACATCTACCACCTTACAAACCTCTTAAGTATAATGGAAAGAACTATACTGCAAAAATAGTAATAAGGGAAAAGGATTTCATATATTATTTTAACAAGGTCTTCCAAAACTTCACCACTCACAGATGGAAACATAAGTTGAAATTCCTGCCTTCTGACTCTTCCAATCGGTCTCTTAAATATCCAGAAAATAATTAAAAAAAAAATTCAAAATGCACATCTCAGAAAAGTTAAATGAACAAAGTTCATTTCCTAAAGTTCTGAAGCTTAAAGCGTTCTCACATAAAATGCATTTTGAACACTATTATTAGGAAAAGAAAAAAAAAGATGAAAAAAGGTTCCATTTATCATTCTTAATGTATCAAAATGGAGCAGAAGCTAAGAATGGATATGTTGGAAATTAAAATAATTACACATGCATTGTTCTCATTTGCACAGTAAATTAGGTAAAGTCAAACATTTCACACAAATTCAAATCAAGTAAAATTAGCTGAGTAAACCTACACCTTCTTTTAGTATTTATTTTCCTAGGATTAAATTTAAAATAATGAAGCCAAACATACCCTCATTCAGCTCAAGAGAGCAATTGATGGCGTATGGCTCCCCGCCACCACCCAAATTACAGAATGGTATTGACCAACACCTCCAAAACTCTGCTCTACACTGCCCTAACTACTCCAAGAAGTCCATGTTAAGAGTTTACACAGTTAGATCAGTTTTATACTGCCCCTCAACTACAAAATATTACTGGGTCACAATTCTTTGATAGCAATTTCAAAGCTAACCAACAAAGCTTTTAACATTTTAATTTTTAGTTGAGTTGCATGTAGTAAAAGTAATGAGAACTATCATGTAGATGAGATAGTTTAAGTATTCTACAAAGAAGTCCACATTAAACAAAAGATAACACTAGGAGAAAATGCTAAGACCAGCTGAAGTCTGTTTTCAACATGTACATATATCAAAGGCTGGTAGTATGTCATCAAAAAAAAGAAGTTTCTGCAGTACTCCTATATCCTATCACTTCATAACTACAGCTTCTATTCTACATTGTGCTGCTATTCCCCATTTCTACATTAAGAATCACTATCCAAACTCTTGCACCTTTTCTCAATGCTCTTTACCACTTGTGGTAGAACATCAGAAGAGAAAGAAAAAGGGAAATGAGATTAAAGTCTAGTCATGTTCACACCTATCACTTTTTATCAGGCCATCTGTATCAGTTGCGGATCTGAAGTTGGGTTATACCTTGTGTGACAAGAAGAGCCCTCAATATGTTCACCATGATGATGGTAACACATCCACATTTTTATTTCATCTTTCAAAGTTCAAAACACAGCTTTTCTGATGTAGGGAGCTATATCACACTAGGAGCTCTTTATTAGCAAGCTTTATAGATAATCCTGTGCTATAATGGCCTTTTTGACATACATGCCTCCCTAAATCCTAGCAATTCCTACTAATCAAGGCAAGAGTACAATGCAGTGTTGACCTCGACACTGCATCAAAGAAGGTTCAGCAAGTCTGGTTTATCGAACAACACCCACCTTTAAACAAAGTCCTACAGTTATTATTAAACATCATTAAACACATCTCTGCACTATCAGAGCTCTATATAAGAAGGTCCACATAACAGTGCGTAGCACATTCCCGAAGTATGGCTTGAAAGGCAAGCTGCTAGATCCAGGAGTTCGAAACATGAAGCTTTTTTATTAAGTTTTTGTTAAGTTTTCAGTCCTCTTATTTGTCAAGTCAACAGCCTTCAATATTAACTTTGGCTATTTCTTTTAATTTTAATTTTAGAATTCAAGGCATCCTTCCCCTTTTCCAAAATAAACAGAATTAGTTTGCCACTCTGCTGCCTTACTCTGTTTATAAAGAAAGTGCATCTGAATGGCAAAATGCAGACAAAGCAGTGACTATTAAGAAAAAAAACCACCAAGAACTCAAGGAAAGAAAAGCTTTAACATCTTTGTTATTTAAATGCATTCATCGCAACACATCTACAGGCAAAGGATCTTTGAAACCTGGGTGTGAAACTGCTAAAGATCTTTCAATCTAACTTGCAAAACAAAACAAAATGAAGCTGCATCAATGCCGCAGGTTGATTAAGCACCATGAAATTATCTACATCCTAGAAGTTCTGCAGTAGCAAAAGCAATGCATTAGCAGTATAAAGACACGCAACATTCACACACCTACTACCACACACACTATGTTGACCAAAAAAAAAAAAAAAAAGCTAAGGCAGCAGTTTTCACTGGACTAGCAGTTTTTATGGGCAGCTACTACAGATCAGGGAGAAGGAAGGTGTTACTCCATTAGAAGTTACTGTAGAATTTGCCAGTAACAACACATATAGTTTGTGATTTGTTGAATCTAAAATTAACTGGATAATGAAGACACTAATGGCTCTACCTAATAGTTATGAAGCTCCAACATAAGCCTCGAGTTGACTTAGGGAAACTGCTGCAAGGAGATGTGGAAATCCTGGGCAAGTCAAAAATATATGTACCTATCTTGTACACATATATGGCACAATGAGGAGCAAAACATACATAAAAAATGTCTGTTTTGCATTAAAAAAAATAGGAAAACTTTGTAAAAAATGCCCTATTCTTCATCATGAAGAATGTTTTCATTTAGATATAATTAAGACAGCCCTTTGAAATGAAGCCTGTTCTGTATTACACACATTATTTACATGATTTCTCCAAGAATTTATCTAATTATTCCATAGTTTCCTATAAGCATAAGCAATCTGGCCCAAGGCAAAAATACTTTAATTCCAGCAAAGATTAACTTGCCTAGCTAAGGTTACAAAAATGACTAGACATTACTCAACATCCTCTGAAAGAAGGAAATTCTAAATCTGGAAAATAGCAACCTGTGTACAGATGCGAAACAGTGTTAGAAGCTTTATTTTTCTTTGCTAACATTACCTACAGTAGTAAACTGATTTATATCTACTACAACTAGAAAAAAAAAAAGGACTGGATATAGTAAAATACAAAGTAGTTTTAAGTAAACTTCCCAAATGATATCATATAATAGCAAGAAGGAGGAGGTTCATTTGTCAGTCTCAAGAAATACACTTCACATTACTTAGAATTCAGAGAGGTACCTCCATGGGCTCAAGTTCATTTTTTATATTTTTTTCTTCATCACTGAGGAGACTTTGCAAAGACACTTTGTGGCAACTATCTACATATAGAGAGCATCCCCATCCTTACAACAGTTAGTACAGATACACTATTGCAAAAATAGCACTAAAAGCATACAATCCAATAACATTTTTTCCCTGAAAAATGTTTCCTTTAAATGTCTTTTATATTTCTTCACTGTGTCAGCAATTACATTTTGAGTGGCAATCATCTTCTTTTTTTCAATTTAAGCATTCAGTAGCACTTTGTGAATACTCAGTTTCATGATTTTGCCCAGTTGACAAGCAAAATTAGTCACTTTCCAGCTTATGTGAACCAACAACAGGGAAGAGAAAAAGATGAGAAGAATAGGAAAATGTGATTATAAAGCTATGAGAAGTCGTAGTAAGCACTTCGGTGCTTGAGTGGAGTAACCAAAACAACTTCAAATTCTATTTTCGAATCCAGTAGACTAAAAACTTCCATTTACTCTCACGTTCTAAATGCGGTGAAGATATGGAAGAAGAATAAAGGCAACAAATAGTTATTCCCTGTCTCTAATTGGGCTTCACAGACTCAACAAACACAGATAAGTTCCATATTAAAGCTACTGGCAGCCCAGGTTTTCCAAAACTTTTAGCATTTTAACCACGAACATTTACCAAGGATTCTGACTGGCTAAAACTCTTGACTTAAGCTACTTTATACAACTAGTTTATCCAGAAAAAAAGGCAGTGCAAAGATGGAAGCAGTAAAAGCTTCCTTTTCTTACTGTGCCTATTTTTAATATCAACTTTCCAATAAACATTTTAAAGGGACAAAAGCTCCTCTTCAATACTCCCAGGGAATCTTGATTTGGTTAAAATATTTTCCAGACCTACAGACAACTCTCAAGTGTTAGCAGAGAATGATCCATAAAAATAAGAATCTGCCATATACATGGCAGAAAAAAAGTTTGCCTTACCAAAAGTGGAAGAGTAGTATATTATATTGGATACCTTTGATTTAACGGAATCTAAAAAAACATGACTGCAACTATTCCTTCCCGGCCCTCCAGCACACATACGAGAATTCAGTAAATTCTGCACTTTATCTTCTAAAGGCACAGAGGAAAACAGATGATGATTGATCTTTACCACAAGTTGAAGAGACGGAGATAGAAGGGTAACACAAGCAGAAAAAGATGGGTTCATTTTCCCAGGATCTCTGCTCTTGTTAAATCTCTTGAGGAATTTCTGAAGAGGATAAAATGCTTGTTTGTTCTAAGTTCTCCTAGTTTCCAAAGTATGTTATACAGAAATTATGAAAACAATTGGCCTACTTGCATTGTTTTATATTCTTTGTTTGAAAAGTAATCTAGTGTTAAAGAACCATAAAAGAAAACTCAGAAAAAGCCTGGAGTGTCACTTTTTCCAGTGTAGGTGTGCAATATATGAGGAGAATCTCAAAAAGGTATCTCAAAGGATTTTAAAAAGCTTTTCACTGCCGATGACACATTTTTCCCTGAAAAAAGCCACTTCCTTCCTAAAACCCACACAGTACCTTTAGTGTTGAGATTCAGTCACTTCTCTTAAAAGTCTAGGTACATATTTTTCTTACATAAAACACGGAAGTCTTAAATTCTCATTATTTTCCATGATTTAAGATATAACTAAATTACCAGTCTCGTCAAATTTCAAATATTTCCATTCAGTAAAGAACACAGTCTCTTTGGCTGAGCTCAGATTGAATTCATGCTGTATGTGAAGAGTATTATGTACAATGGGCTTTCAGCACAACAGTAGGCATTTGAGAACTGTCATGTTACTGAATAATTAGCTCAGACAATAAAAGGTGGGGAAAAAAACTTTTCTTAGCTATCTGAGTGTAAATAACTGATTTCCAGACTTGTAAAATCAAAGCAGTACAGCTCAGCAAAATAAGTGGAATTAAAATAGGTGAAATTCTATGTCAATGAAAATATACTATATGTCACTGTTGAATTTCATAATGTTTTTTCCTCCAGGATTTCTTTGAAGCCCTAAAAATAATATCCCCAAAAAATGTTACTCTGTACATTTTTTGTTTTTCAGTCAGACTCCCCACTTCAGATTCTCCATAATAACAAAGCAGATCTGCCTGAAAGTTATCATCTGCATTTGATACTGTGCACTGGTAGGTATTGGCCACCAAAGGATCTTTTGTAGCATAAAAAGCCAAAAGGCCAACAAGCCCAAGGCTTAAGAAATCCCCCATCACTGCAAAGAAAAGACAAATCTAGCCGTATTCAACCGAGTGAAGAGAAAAGGTCAGTTACATGAACTTACATCTAAGCTAACAAGTTCTGGAAACATTCATGGAATTTGTTTGTTTTTCATATGAAAACAAAGCGAAAGGAAATATTTATATAGCAGAGACAACAACAGAATTCTATAAAATTGAAAGATAAACATCATTAACAAAATGTATTCAAAGTATCTGTTCATTTTCCTCATGGGTGGTATTCTGTAAAATATTCTAAGTAAGATATTCTAAGTACCTAAAAATCCTAAATACAGGCATTATTAGTAAAAATCATAAGTGAATAACAAACACCAATAAGCAAAAATCTACTTCTCTATTAGCACCTCAAACAAAGTAGCATAGTCCAACATTCAAAAAAATTGAACTTGAGTTTCTGACACATTGTATTCCTAGCTTTTCAATTTCTATTCCTTTCTTTCAAACTACATTTGTATTTATCTTGTTAATCTTGACTCTTTAATGTGAAGCTTACTTCCTACTAAACATTTATACATATAGTCCTATAAGGGCCCTGTCCCCAGAGAAAGTATTGAAAAAAAACACAGTACAAAGTAGCCTCTGCCCACACAAAGACAGCTCAAACTGATGTCAAAAACAAACAAAAAAAATACAGACAAATAAAAAGAATGGTTACCCTAGCAGCTACCTGCACCCAACAAACTGAACACACACTCTTGCTCAGTTCATAGTATTTTTTTTCCTGCAAGAACTACACAATTATAGAGATCTTGACCTCTTCTCACTTATGCATCATGAATATAAAAATTATTATTGGGTAAGGAAATCCTACTTTTGAAGCTTTCGATCCTGAGAACTGTCTCAACAGTTCAATGAAAAATTATTCATATAGGTATTTTTGAATAAAAATTAATAATCATATATTTCAGCTTTTACTGTTGTGCACTTCTAAATTTGTAGCAAAGACCTCCAATAACTTTCTCTATTCAAAAAGACAGCTTTTGTGATGAAACAAATAACCCAGCAAAATAAAATTAAACTAAGGCCAAAAGAGTATAAAGTGAGAGTGGGGGTAGTTATCTTCCTACTTTTTTCATATTTCATTTGACTTTCAGCTTGCTCTGCTTTTTCCAAAACGACTTCAGTTAGAATTCAGCTCAACTATGAAGTCCAGAGAAAGTAAGACTAAAAGAAAAATGAAAGAGAGAGACATTTAAAAACATTTTTAAACAAATGTAGTAGCTCTTGAAACGATCAATTTCTGTAGTAACAAAGAGCTTGAGAATTAGTATTAGTTACTTTTTCCTTATTTCACTAATATGCTGTCTATTTTAGGCTAGTAAATTTCATAAGCTACTGAAGGGTCTGAAAACACTTCTAGCCAAAAGTAAAATGAAGCCCCAACATGGTACTGGAAGATACTGGTAGGTGCCAGTTTTTGACATTGTGCAGAGATCTTCCATGAAAGAAATATGTCTAGGCAAACCTAGCCAAGAAACAGAGGCTGCTTACACAACAAAAGCAATCTTCATCGTCCATTCAGTCATAACTATTCTGTAAGCTGTAAATAAATTATAATTAAAGTCAGTCCTTTAAGAATACACACTTTATTTAGGTACATAAAGAAATATCCACAAGACAATTTTATATTAAAATATTATGCAGTCATTAATTTAAAATTATATACAAATTATATTTAATGTACAAAATACCTTGAAGGTATACAGCCTGAACACTATAAGCTGTATGTCTTTGTAGATTAATGTTCTCTTTTGTATACCCATATATGGACACAAGACACTTGTACAATATTAACATGTGAATTCTAAAACAAATACAGCTAACCCATATTATACACAAAGATACAAACTAACTGCAAAATGGGAAAACGTGAGTATTTTAACTATAAAAATAGACAGGTTTGATTAACAATTTCAGCATTCATAACATTCATTATGCAGAAACACTTCAGTGCAAAGACCACGTCCATAGCTCTTATATAAGAACACTACATGCCATATTAAGCAGCAAACTAAAAAAAAAAATAAATGTCACCGAACACACAAACCTGGTTCTCATCAAGAAAATGAACATACTTGTTTCATTTAAAAAAATACATTATCTGCTGTTTGTTAAAAAAAAATGCAATTTTCCATACATAGGAATAACTAATCTCTGCTGAAAAATAACTGGAATTCAGGCTTATTCATTACTTCTGCACTTTTGCTGTGTTCAGCCTGCAGGTTTGTACTAATTCAGAGTTTACTTCATGATTCAGGATTGTACACTGAAGAAGAATCCCTCATCCCACAAATACCATCAAATATGTGAAAATCTAGTTACCTAACAAGATCCAAAGTTGCTGGTAAGACACCTACTTCCCCAGTAAGATCCATAAAGAACACACTATGCTGATGCCCTCTGGCTTCAGCTACTTGCTCCAACACTTTATCAACATAAACTCCATGCCAAAAAAAATTCCAAGTATACATATTATGTATACATACTTTACAAATGAATCCACAGGTTATAATTTACATGTATGTTCAGTATTTAGAAGTGCTAAAAGTTTTAGGAAAAAAGCAGCAGTCAGAAAAGAGAAAACAGACCAAAATAATGAAAAAGTCCAGTATGAAGAATAAAAGAATGGATCTGGGAGATAAATAAAAAAGAGAGAAAAAAAGCAAACAAAAAAGCTATCCTATGAAAATAAAGAAAGTGTTTGTATTAGAAAACCTTGCCTCTGGAAACATTTAGTAGGACCCTAAGAGAATTTTGAACGTAAGAAACTCTAAACACCTAACAGTAGAGCTGGGCAGGAATGTAGCAAACTTTGCACTTTATTTTTAAAATAAAATAGATTTTCTCTACTGGAAGAACACAATTTCTCAAAAATATTAATTCTAAACACTGCAAATAAGATTTGTCCTCTTGATGGGAAAAATAGACTTGCACATTTAAACAGCAAAACATTCATACTGGGACTAACTGCAGAAAAAGGACTGCTGAAGAGAAAGCCATTGCATACTGGTCAAGAAGCAGAAATAGGTATAAAGTCTTTTTAATTATACAACCAGTGTACAATCAGCATCAGTCAGACTTTCACAAAACTTTTTCTCTCAAATCTTAAAACAGGAATATCACAATCTATTGAAGCAGGTTTGAGAAACTATCACGATGCTGGTTTATAGAGGAAAGAGAAGTCCCGAAGCAAAAGGCGAAGGAAACTAATTCTGGTCTTGAAGGTCTCAGAGCACAGTATGTGCATCAGACTGCACTATTTACACTTCAAACTTTTAAGGCACCTAAAACTTGCTATAACACAGATGGCTAGACTAAACATGTTGTCTAGAACATAAACACTGCAACATTGTCTTATATAAAACTTTTATTAGTAATGATAAGAAACATTCATTCAAGAGGTCATAGGTCAAACTATTATAAAAATTTTAAAATATATGCTATTCAGAGCCTCTAAATGAGATTAAAGCAAAGTGTCAATGAAACAAACCAAATATACACAACAGGAAATTTGTACCTGAGAGCACCAGAATGTGTTTTATTTTTATTTAAAAATAAGACTACAGTGCAACCTGAACTCAGGAATAAATCTACGTTTGTCATCTTTTTGAAAAAACATAGTGAACTAAAACCAGATTTGAAACTGAATCTATGGTTCCATATTAGCTGCCAACTTTCATATGGATAAGTGTATGGCAATTTATGAATGAATATATGTCTAATATGTACATCTAAGAGGCGCATTAGACCTTGGTAATTACCAGATTAAAAAAGTCCCGAACGGTCTGATTTTGATCTTCCAAAGCCTAAGAGTCACAAAAGCCAACAACAGAACACAATTCCACTACTTAAGGGAGCTTTCTCCAAAACAGACAAGACAGATATTAAAAGCACCTCTGCCTTGCCTGAAATTTTTTGGTTTTTTAATCCCTCCCTTAATCAAAGACTCTCACGACAAAACTGAAAGGAGAACTGTTATTCCAAAACTGCTCTGGAGTCTGACAGACTCCAAAATAAACTGCAGAATCCTACTGAAACTTCTCATTAAACATATGCTACCTGAAAGTACTGCAAAACAGGTATTCCAAAACTTTCAATGTGCCATTTTGACATTTCCTGGGAAAGTGAATGGGCACACAATTTCTACTTTACATGCTGCTCTATAAATTTGGTCCTATCAAAAGCTATACACGTTCTATCAAAAGCTATACATGTCCTATCATAACCACAACTATTAAAAACAGAGATCAGTGAGGCTATTAAAAATTGAAGGTAATTGTGTTACAACTTTGAAACTAGAATGATCACAGATGAGTTACATCATGTGAAAATACCAGTTACGAGCTGACAGTTTAACAACATCCTTTATCAGAAAATTTTACTTTATGAACATTTAATAAAATAAATGCCTAAGATACACAGAGGTTCTCCTTACCCAAAAATATACACCACATAGTGTTTCTTAAAAATCATTTGTTTTGCTACTTCAATGTTCATCTCAATGAAGCATATTTTGAACACCAAGAAAGGCATATAAAGAAGTCTACTTGTGTTTATAGAAGCTTATACATGCAATTCCTATTAACTAGAGTTCAAGGTTTTTGTAAAGCTAAAAATGTTAAATTGTCAGTGAAAATTAGGGAAAAAAAGGCAAGGAATCCAGTGCAACAGCTTAAAAGTTCACATACAAATTAGTTACCAATGTAATGGTAGTTGTCACATATATTGTTAAAAAAATAAACAATTTTAATTCTGGACTATAGATTTCATATAAAATTTATTTCCTGATTTTTTTTTAAGATACGTCGACAAACATCAATTCCTTCCCATGTTTTGTACTACTCTCTTATAAAAGCTTGTTTTAGTTTAGCTTTCACAATATCATCAGGAGAGGCTGACTTGAAGTCAAAAGGTGTTATGGCTACTACAGGATCAGTTTCCTCAGGTTTCTCTTCTTGCACTTGCCTACTGTACAGGAAAGCTTTATGCACCCCCACCACGCGCCGCTTATAACCTTTTGGAGGGTAACGGAGACACAAGGCTAAAGCAAAAGGCGAAGGTCTCGCACGCAGTGCCTTCATCCATGAAAGGGTCAAATCCTGCCTCTTAGGAACAAACCCTTTTTTGCTTTTTTTATTTGTTTTAGCAAAATCAGAACATTTTCCTCGCGCTACATTTAAATCCGTAGTTTCTGGGATTAACACATTTGATTGTCCTTCTACTGATGCATCTGCTGGTTTTATAATGTTTCTCAAGTCAATTTTTGCTCTTTTAGAGGGCTTCACCTCAGTCACATTTAGCATAGAAAAATCCTCTCCTTGTTGGGTTTTATCTACGTCAATAGTCTCCGCAATTAAATCTGACAGTGACAAACTCTCAAAATGCTTTACTGGAGAAACTTTGGAGAGGGCTAGAGAAGACAATGATTCTGTTAGTTCTGGCATCGCACCTGAAGTTTGAGGTTGACTTACTAGTTGTGATAATGATGAGCTTCCCAGTTTCACATCTGTGAGACTCACCATTGACTGGGACTGGGCATAAAGATCAGCCAAAGAATAACAGTGGCTTGTCTTGCTTTCCTGGGGCTCCTGAAGTAGGTCAGCCAGTGATGCACCTCCAGACTTTGACACTGGCAAAGTGGCCATCTCTAAAGAGGGACTTTCCTGTTTTTTACCTTGTACAAGCAAAGATAAACTTTCAAGTTCATTCTTTCTATTTACAGGATGACTGACTTCAGAATCAAGAGCTAATTTTCCTAAAGGACTTACTAAATCATGAGGACTATCAAGATTTGCATTACTTTGACAATCAGAAGTATCTGAAGAAATGCTGTCTTCACAAATCACATTTTGCATCAGCAAGGATTTCAAGTCCTGTATTTCTTTGCATTCTGGCTTCTTAAAGGAAGTATTTCCAGATATGTTGCTTCCTATACCAAAGTAAGCATTTTCATTGTCAAGAATCAAACTTACTGCATTAGCACCTTCTGGTAGTGGATCCTCTGCCTGTTTATTCACAGGTTCATACAATGATCCTTTACCCAAATCACCACTGAAAGAAGATACAGCAAGCGAAGAGGATTTCAAACCTTTCTTTTCAGATAAAGGTATACTGGATATTTTAGGATTAAGAAGCATTTTGTCATTGGTAAATGAAGAGCAACAAGCTGAATTGCTTTTGGTTGTCTGGTTTCCAAGTCCAGAGGTGTTGGTGTTGTCAACATTTTCTACTGCATAAGAGACATTATCTGTATTATTAAATATTTCTGGACAACAAAGTAAGTCTCCTTACCTTACAAGAGCCAGGAATTTTCAGATAGAAGCATGGTTGCAATGAAACATCCATTTTTTTTTTTTTAAGTAGAGAGCAGCAGCAAAAAAGAAAAAGAAAAAATATGGAAAGGCATTCAATTACTAAATGTGATTGAAAAACGTGCACCATTTTACATACAATTACGGAATTGCAAAACAGTTGAGGTTTGAAGGGAACTCTGGAGATCACCTGGCCCACGTTCCCTGCTGAAGCAGGGTCAGCTAGAGCAGGTTGCCCAGGACCGCATCCAGTCTGGTTCTAAGCATCTCAAAGGACTGGGACTCCACAGCCTCTCTGGGCAATCTGATCTTATATTCAATTAAATGACGGATATTTACTCAAGTACCACGGAAGTTAAAAAAAAAAAAAAATCTAAGAAATGTGAGCACAGATATACAGATATTACGGTTTACATATGAATCAAAACAAGAACTTACTGTAAAAACATTATTAAAAAGAACAGGTATGAGGGGAAGGGGGACAGGCAGAAAGGGGAAGGAGGGAATATTTGCTCAATAAAGAAATACTGGAAGTACACAAATTTTTAAAGATACTGTCCAACTTCTGACATCTTAAGTCATTTATTAGAAGACAGAAATTTACGGTGAACTGCGCATGACTGCTTACAGTTTGTTTTAACAGAGATTAAGGTTTTATTCTGACTTGCAGCTCAAGTAAGGCTGTTTCCTTTAATTTTTTAGAATATAATCATTTAGAAAAGATGGCCTTACATAACTCTCATGAATGACTAACAAAACTAGCATCTTCATAGCTTTTAAAATCAAAATTACAGCTTATATAGAATTGAATCATCCTAAAGCCAAACATAATTAAATAGAGGTATACCTTTTGTCATCTTTCCTATAATCACAGGGTCCTCATTCTTCATCTTCACATTTTGCTTAGCGTCTTGTGAAAGTACACGATCCAAAGCCTTCTGAACATCAAATTTACTGTCCAATACTGCTTGCACCATTGTTTGCTCTGGTATAGATTCTCCCAAAACTTCTCTCATTTGATCAAGGCATGAATTAAGACGGGCTAAAAGAGACATATTATTATTAGAAGCTACAAAAGAAATGTTTTAATAAAGTGGTCTAACCACTAACACCACACATCTGATAACAGAAACTGGGGAGAAATATCACGTTAAGAGATAAGACCTTAATTTAATTCCAATCTCACTTTTTTCATAATAGGTTTTACCCCCAAAACCTGCAGATCATTTGACCCATTTAAAATACTGCAATATAGAACTATCATTCACTATATATTGATCATTAAATTTTCAACACTGAAATAGTTTGATCCTATAAAAATTAACTAGTTTAACTGCTGACAAGCGGTGCAAATAGACACCTTAAAATTATTCATAGTAATTTAATACATCTATGTGGAATTCCATTCACGAGCACAATTTAAGTGTTTACAGATGTTATAATTAACAGCCAAAGTAAACAGTGTTTATTTAGGTCTCACGTTTTCAAAATGGAAAAATTCTAAATAAATAGTGATTCTGGATCAACATCGCAGCTTGTGAATTATCTACAAATCTTTACCTTTCCTAGAACTGTAATAATTTTTAAGGGTCTTATAATCCTTTTTTGCGTCATAACAGCATTCTGTATTCCTATCAGTGGAAATGAAATTCCCAAAGATCTTAGACAATCAAATCTTACCACAAAGTTCTATACCAAAATTATTCTCAGAATTTGAGCAAAGCTTATTTAAGGAAAAGGAGACTATACTAAAAAGAGGCTTTTAATGGTTTTAGAAAAAATAGTTTTCTCAAGAATCTTTCGCTTTTCTACTTAAGTCTTGTGATATAAACATTATTTTAGTGCTAAAGTTCTATTGTCAGTCTGATCAGACTCTCTTTCTCTCTCTCTCTCAAAAAAAAAAGCAATACTTATAAAGTTTAGGAAATAAACTTCCTTTACTAAATTAGGCAGTAAAAGCATCAAACTAGCATGAACTTTCACTAGAGATTGCTTTCTTAACATTCTTGACTTTTCACATAACCAGGGACTGAAAATTAACCAGTCTGCCATTCACAGAAGCGGTGCGTTGATCAGATATGCAAACACTGCAAGGGAAGCGAAGAAACCCCCCTTGAATGTCAGTTTCTGCCAGTTCAGTTTTCAGGAAAGTTACTCAACACCACAAACATGACTACAGGTTACTTGAAAACTTTTTTAATGATGGCAAATTTTACACAACTTTGGTAAGCTGATTCAACACCCATTCCAACTTCTACTAGGTTACTTAAATCAGCATCCTTAATCCATATCCAAACAGCAAATCAATTTCCCCCAGACATTTCCCCTGCAAAACAAGTACTGAAAGAGTTCCACAGAATGTGCTGGTCTGCCATTCTATTATCCAGCTCATAAGAACAAACTTCTCAAATCTTTTGCAGCCTGACTGATAAAGGTGAATAATTAGTTGTATATAAGCATTTATGGACAACTCAACCTGCATTTATACTAATAAAGCAGTTATTTTGACACCACTGCTGTAAATGTAGTGTTCGCAGGCAGTATGATTATTTTTAGATATATTTTCCACCTTTTTAAGCCCAGAATACAACCTTCCTTCTTGTTCCAATATCATTTAACTCCTTAAATAACCAAGCAACCTTGTGAAAAGAATTCTGAACACCGCATACTCTACTGACTATATTTACCATCTGCTTGCTGACTCTTCCAAATTGATTTCTCAGCATTATTTCCCTCTAGAAAAACATGTGGAATACACTCCAATTTGTCATGTTTACTCATATGTCTAAGTATTATCAGAACTTCTACCAGTTTACTTGATATTGAATTCAGAATTGTCTGCTGCTTCAAAATTTCATGAAAGTTCTATTTTAAATATTGTATTTGATTCAACTTATTTTATTGTCTCATCATTCAAAAACATGCCTTATTCTACACGCATTAATACAATAAAAATAACACTAATTAATCCCACAAAGATCACAAAATAAGTTGGTTATTACTACTTAGGAAAGAGAGTTGTATTTTTTAGAGTAAATGATTGAGCAATAAGCTTGCGCATTTAAAATCAAGCATTATTCCATCTATACAGAACTCAGTTTATAACATGGAATACATGGCTGCAGGACTGAATGTAAATCAAAGTCCAATACATTCAAAACAGGATTAGACAAGATTGTAAATGGCACAGGTATCCAAAGCTACTGTGTGTTGGTTCAAGGAAATGTGTGACTTTGAAACCATGTTGAATACTGTCAATTGCCATAAGCTGGAAGGCATTACAGGACCATAACCACACAAATACTCTGTTTCTTATGCTTTTTCCTTGGCACTCATTTTTGGAGTCAGGTTATTACGTCAAATGGATTCCTGGTCCAAGCCAGGAGAAGTGTTCTTATCTTTGAATTTCTTACTCAATCTCACTATTTCCAGACAAACTCAGAACATCTTCTAGAGTGTGCTAGCAAATTTAGAGTAACATATGAGAAGAAGGTATTTAAGAGCTTAAAGAATCATTGCTGACGAGGTGTTCCTCCATCATATATACTCATGAAGCATGCTGTTCTAGTATGAAACTGGAAAATATAAGTAGTTTAAGTCAGTCAATTAAAAAAATGCTAATTTAACACTATTTCATCAAGTCTTTACACATAAGAGAAATTTCTCTAAAAAGAATTATTATTCCTCTATAATTACCTCTATCAAGTCCAGACAATTGGTGATTGGTGGCAAAGTAATCAGCAGCATCTTCTGCACCTTCATAAGCATATCCTTCTTCTAACGGCTCAGCAAATGCTGCTGGTTTGTCTCGCCTCGAGTAGATAAATTGAGCTGCTATATTAGCCAAAAAAAAAAAAAGTATTAAATATGTCTGAATTTTTTCTTCCTTTAAAAACGAAGTCTATCTACATAAAAACTAGGATGCTAACTTTTTGCAATGATTTGGCAGATCAAAGGTGAGAAAGGAGCAGGATAGGGAAATATCACTGTACAGTGATCACTACCTGAAGACCATACAGAACATATAGGAGTTGATGGCAGAATATGAATGTCTGTTTGCAATCACTTGAACTAACCTGTTGAAGGAGAAATGCAATAGTCATCTTCTACTGATTGGCCATACACATCATCATCTTCAAAATCTACAATGCAGAGAGAGTAAGATTAATCTATGTAATTTTAAAACATTTATTCAAAAGATAACCTTGCATATATATTTTTACAAAGTTATCATGCATCTCTAGTATACCGAAAGTGTTTATTTACACAGTTGAAAAATTATATACTACAATGTTAGATCTTAAATATTTAATAGTATACTTATTATGAAAGCAGAAAATGTTCAAGAGTTGCAATGCTTCACCATCCTCCTCCTCCAGCATCTCTTTTGGAAGACTTGCCTCATAATTCAATTCACCCAGCTTTCTACAGTTTCACATACTTTCATCCACCATCTTGTACTTCTCTTGATATTCCCACTAAATCTCTCAAACCGTTATGGACACATAAACAGTTCAATCTTTACTCCAAAAAACTAAGGATCACCATTTCTATTCCATACTTGTCTGTCTATCATCTCTTCTCTCTGATCCATCTTCAGGGCCAGCTGCACGTCAATTCAAGTTCAGCAAGCTCACAATTCACAATGCCCTCTGGCTATGTTAAGTCATTTCAGGTAAAAGGGAAGAAACCTGTTCTTACTATAGCCATAATCTTTCCTCAATCCAAAAAGGTCAAGCACAGCATCTTGACAGACTGACTTGTCACACCTACGCTATATCAAAGAGTTCTCCAACAAATTATTATCAAAGAATAACTGTGTAGTCTTCTCTAGTATGCATAACTTTCATAATGCTATAATAATATTTTTCTTTTGGCCCCCCAAACCAATTTTTTTTCTTTTTTCTTTATGATTTCTTTGTGTATCACCCCTGAAATGCAAAGAACAATGATATCTGTAGTCTCTCAATGCCTTACATGTAAGTTACACGCCCTTCCATATGGTGGAGTCTTTCCTTTTATTATTCCCTCACATAAGTTCTTGTCAGACTAACAAAGATTGTCAAGTTTACCAATATGAACTAAGTTCACCATATACTCAAGTACACCTTATACTACAACTTACAAGAACAAGAACTTTTTGAATCTCAGGAAAGAAAAAGTTACCATTAAAAAGTAACTCTTCAACAACCACTTTATACTGAAGTGAATTTTTTTCTTTCCTTTTTCCTGAACAAACATTTAAAATGTCATTAAGGAAGTAACAACAAAATCCTTAGCAAAATAAAGTTTTCGGTCATCTCTGCATGAACTGAAATCTATGCAAAAAGAACAAAAAATGGAAGCTAACACAAACTGATTTTTTTTCTATTGGTACTCACGTCCTGATTCAGTCCACCATCTACGAAATGGTAAAATATTATGACCACAGATTAGATATTGTTTAAAATAACAACAGTTTGGATATGCGAGAGCTATAAAGACTTATTCAACTATGGGTGTTGTTATTAGGAATCACAATTAGAAAATAAAGTACTCCCAACTAAAAACCTACCCTTTATATTTTATCAACTTTGCAAATAATTTATTCTATTATTACATAAACTTCAACTACATTTACATATTTTGCATTAATAATCAAAAATACAGAAAAAAAAACCCTTAACCAAATGTTCTTGAAGATGCTATTGTACACTCCTGGCAGTTTCATAAATAACCTTTTAAAAGAATGATTAGAACAAACAGCTGCAACACTAAAACACTTAGCTAAAACACTAAAAATTCTGTACTCTGATATTAAATTTTAGATCATGGAACTGGGATCTTAGAAACAATGCATCTACCTATAATAATTTCAGAATAAGCCTAATGAAAGGTTCATTTGTCTTTCAATAACAAAGGAGAAAAATCAAAGTAAACTTAACTGTAAAATCCAATGTAATTTTCCAAGAATGGTCAATAAAATCAGTGACTAAAAGGGTTGACATATTGTATGAGGCGTTTAGCGAAAGACTAGAGACCCAGTAAATTACTTCGGAAACAAAGTATCAGGAAATAAAATGACATATTTATCATAAATGGGGAATAAAACATCCCTTTGACCATGGCAAAAAGAATACACTGCATCCTGGTTCCCTATGAGGATCAAACTGTCTAGAAAGTGGTTCTAAGAACTTTTTGTAACAGGCACATCTTTCCCAATTTGGCCAGGACTTGGTGAGCATCAAAAACTCCTACAGGACTTAACAGAAGGTCAGGTGAAATCACAGCAAGTCTTTTGTCAGTGCATATCATTTGACTCTCTTGCACATTTCCTATAGTTTTAATTTCTAGACTAAAGAGGGGAAAAAACTGTTCAGCTGGCAGTGCCATAAAAACTATAAGCAATGGCAAAAATAAAATCAGAGGACAGATTGAGAGAGAAGCATTGCACTGTATCAACACTTATAACAAGAGTATGCTCTCAGGTGCAACAGCATACTCACTTCTGATTATACAATGTCAAAAAGGAGACAAAACAAATACAGTTATATCAAAGGTCATAAGAATTAAGATCTCAAAAAAAAACTTTCTATGAAAAGAGTACAAAATATTGCTAATATTTACTTTAGAAATAACTGGCATAAAGCAGTACAGGCTTCATTTCAAACAAATTTACTACAGAAACTTAAAGAATGCACATATGAATCAAAGTTAACCAAGAGTATAATGAAATTGTGGTTTCAGACAGCAAGGGCAAATCAATACTCAAATGGTTGCAGCAAGTTATTTATTACACATCTCAGCAATTTCAATGAAAAGTATCTGAGGAGGGTACAAGTGTTGAAATGAATTCTACAGGTTGGGCACTCAACTTCCCAGAGAACAGAGAAGCAGCTGAAATCAGCCAACAAAGCAAATCTCTAGACAGTGACAGAATCCCCAAACAGTTTTTGCCTGTGTTTGGTAGACTTGCACTAGCTCACCCTACACATGCCACAAACGGCTGTTATGCACCCAGCTTGCTCCCAAATGAGCAGTGAGAACTTGGTGCACAGCCCAGTTTGTGCTGCTCCAGCACAAATTCATGCTTTGCACCTGTCCGCTCAGAGATCAAGGGCAGGCAGAAGTATTTCTTGCATTTTTTATACAGTCTGACAAAGGCAGACAATAACACAGCTGCAGCCCTACTAAAGGTTTCTTCGAAATAATAGTGTGAGCTGGAAGCATGTTCATTTTTCCACACTCCGTGCCAATGCAAACAAACCCTCTGCACGAAAGGGGCAATCACCAGAATGCCTAGGTTAGCAAAGAGCTGCAGCAGGGCACCTACTGACCTAGCTCTCAGAGCTCCCTCACCACCTTAAGGAAAAGCTTAAGTAAAACACGACAAAAACGCAGATAAAGAGCAGGTTTCTCGACAGACACTGAGCTCCGTCCCGCCACACCGGAGGCCGGGAGGGGCGGCCCGCGCCTCGCCGGGCGCGACTGGGCGGAGCGCGGCCTGGCGCACACGGGGCAGGGAGGGAGGCAGCGAGGGAGGAAGGGGCCGCCCCGCTCCCTCTCACTGCCCCTCACGGCGGCCGCGGCTCCGCGCAGCCCAGACGGCCCCCGGGGCGGCTCACGGCGCGGAACAGCAGAGCAGCAGCCAAGGAGCGGGTGGCAGCGGGGAGCCCAGGGCGGTTCCTGCGGCCGCGCCGCCAGCTCCTGTTCGCGACTACCTTCGTCGTAGTTGTAGCCTCGGACGTTCCGATGTCGGGACATGATGGCGGCGGCTGCGGCCACCTCCCTCCCCACACGCTGGCGCTGGCACCGGCGGGCCTAGGGCGCCATGTTGGTGCTCGGCGGGGGCCTCGCGGGAGGCTGGTGCGCAGGCGCGCGCCGCCGCGCCTTCCGCCCGCGCGCGCTCATGCGCATGCGCGACGCCACGCGCCGGCGCCGCGGCTTCCCGCGTGACGCGTCACGAGCGCGAGGCGCGTCGCGGGCTACGTGTATGGGGCGGGCCCGGCCGGGCGCCATTGTTGGGAGCAGCGGCGGTGGGGCTGGAGGCGGGTGTGATGCGAGAGAGAGAGAGATAGAGATAGAGCGGAGAGGGGCCCGCCGCGACCGCAGCGGCCGCAGCTGCCGGTGCCCAGGCGCCACCAGGCTCCAGGCAGCTCTGCGCATAAAGGTCCCAGCATGACCTCCAGGTCGGACAGGCTCAGTTGCCTCAAACACTGCTGTGGCTCAGCTTGTCACTGGGTTCCTCAGCTGCTCGCTCTGCTCGGGAGCTGCTTCACAAATCACTCCATTACCGTCTCTCCAACCAGCGCTCTCAATCTTCCAGTGAAGATCTTTAATACTTACTTTGTCTCTCCCACCTTTTGCCCTGTGTTCACAAGATCCAGCCCCTTCCAGGGGCGTGCGTAACCTGGGCGTCTTCAAGGTGCCTCAACTTCTTGGTCACGCACCCATATAAACCCACGTACCCTCCTGGCTTACTAACACGTGTGCAACTCCTGTATTGTCCTGGGCCACGTGCCAGAGTGTCAACGCTGGCTCCGCATCCCTCCTGGTCACACCAGAGGCAGGATGTGATAAACATAAGCTGACATTTGTGTTCATATACAAATTGTATGCAAATGTGCAGATTGTTTCCTTATGTTATTTGCGTGCTTCTAATTAATTTCTACAGAACAGTACATGCAGCTGCACAAACTTTCCATCCATACGATGTCTTTCATATGCTGCTAAGAGTAAAAGAGAATTGGAAACTAAGATTTTTAATTAACACTGGTTTGCTGTTGACCTGTAGTGACCCAATGTTCTCTATAAAGGTCCGACAGACATAGTGTTGATCTTTATCTGCCCCAATCTGTTGATATAGGTCAAAGATTAAAATTAAAACTGAAGAATTACTGTTAAAACATTGTGATTCAATATTACAGACTCTCATTGTATGGTCAGTTCCGCATAGCACTAAACATTTTCTGAGGAGTCGTGAATGTTTCCAAATTTATTTCTAAAGTGTTAAAACTGTTGGCAAAAAAAAAAAAATCCAAAATCCCTTGTAACAGTGGTGATTCTCTGCAAAAATGTGTGACTCTTCTAAATAACTGATTCTCATTGCTGCTGATAGCAAGGTGAATAGGTAAATGAGTGAATTGATAAGTTCAGAATAGGAACATTTGTAGAGAATACTAAAATGTGATGCTGAACAGGTGATTCTTAAAAAGATTTGTGTGACAGCGTGTAGTGCTAAGCAATGTGCTTTGCAGTGTAGCACATTTCTAAACCAAGAAGCTCATTCCAGCATGTGCTGCTTCCAGCTGTGCCTTTACTGAGGTAACTTACTTAACCATAGTGCTGCACCCTCGCTGCTTCCTGCCAAGCTGCCTCCAACAACTTTGACCCAGCAATGACACTTTTTGACTTTTTCAGCCACCAGAATTACTTCATTCCCAATCATTTTTCAAACATTAAAATCTCCAGAAAATCTTAATTGAGTGAATATAATGCATTTTTTTCTTTCAAGATTGTGACATTTCTCCTTTCAAACCTGACCAATGTATTGCAAGGGTATTTCTTTTATACTTACTAATTTTGGTTTTAACACACATCTTCAAATGCTTTTTTTTTCCCACATTTGAGTTTTATGTTCACCTTCATAGCTTATCAGGCCCTTTTTTTTCAGGGAATGTGGTCTCAGCAGATATAACCCACACTTCATTTACCTGATATTCAAATCCATCATTGTTTTCAAGATTTAGCAGTTAATTTTTAAAAGAAAAAAATAAATGCTTTAAGTTATGTTCATTAGCAGGTAGACTTAGACCACCACCAGTCCCAATACAGGTGTCAGAACACAGTGACCTAAAGCTGTCATTGACAGACGTACTCTATAGCAGTTAGCAGTGCTGGTGGTTTGTCTTTTTAGCAGTTCCCTGAGTGCTCACAGGCCCTGCACTACTCATTGTTTTTTTGAAAATAGTAAGATTCAGTTCATATCTCCTGTTAGTTTATTTTAACTGAGCAGAACATCCCTTGGATCATGTTATTTCTTCTTAAAGTGAATTTGCCTATCTCCTTAGTAGCTTCAATTTTCTTAGGTAAAAATTATTCAGTCTTCTTCAATGTTGCATTTTTTTTAACCAGTGTTAAGCAGGATGTATTTTGGAAAAAAAACAGCATATTTCCAGATGTCATACTTCACTATGCAGTGTGTGAGTTAGGTTTTAAAATATAGATATTATCAGTGCCACCAAGTACTATTCCAACTGATAAATGATCTGACCAGATCAAAAATGCAGCAGTCAATAAGTAAATATCTATTTTTATTTCAAATGAGACCATCTTGCTGATTGAGAGTCAGAAAGCAAAGAGTATTAACAAATGGTCTTTTTGAACATACCATAAATAGCAAGTGCCTGCAGTTTTCTACCTTGTGAATGAGATTGCTTAATATATTTATTATTTGCTTGAGAATGCATAATTTTGCAGATGAGTTAGAATAATTTGTATTAGTCAAAACCCTATATAATTTCAGTGGGATCCAGCTAAGTTAGATGAGCCAAGGAAGATCCAATTAAAGCATAAGGTTGTCATTATGACTCAGGGTTAAATATGATGCACGCGTCCATGCTAAAGCATATTATAATGAATACACATGTAAAAGCAGCACTGAGTTGTATCAGACTGTGTATTATGTGTGTGTATGTTAGCAAGCACTAAACTAAACCAAAAAAGCTTGTCATGGGTCCTAGCCAGCACAGTAAAATGTGGGTCTTCACCAACCTTCACAATCCTTCACCACCACCTGTGGTGCAGGTTGTTTCTTGACTGCAGAGCCTCACTCAAGCTTTTGGTAAGGCCAGTGGGATCTTATCTATTACTTCCAGTAGAAAAAAAGATTCTGGAAAATATCCTTTAAGAAACATTATGCAAGCACCCACAGACATAAATCAAGTCAGGATGAGTACAGTTTGAAAAATCCTTCACCCGCCTGGATAAAGTCATTCAACATATAAATCTTAATGGGACATTTCCCTACCAATCTCTTTGTGCAAACTTAATTTAGAAAATATGCTGATGCTTGCAAGGTAGAGGGTCTACTGTAGTTGGTGTATTGGGAAAGCAGCTTCCTGCTTCTTAAACTCTAGAGCGTCAGCTTGTAATGATTCAGTTTTCTGTTCTGCACTTTTAAATTCTGGGGACCTGCCACCGGCAATCTGAGCTTTATGTATTGGGCAGGGCAGACTGAGTGTCTTGTCAGGGAAACTCCATACACTAGTCTCTCTGGGACTTTTTTTTTTTACTTTCTTGGTTATTATTCTAAAGAAAAGCTACCTGAGACGGAAAAAAATTTGCCTTTGGTAAACATAAGATATGTCCATCAGAAGAAGACTTTCAGAAGAAACGGTATTGAAGTTGCTATATGAATTGTGGCTCTGGCAAACTCATCAAACACGTATCCAAACACTCCAATGGAGGTTCCAGGCAAGCCCTCAGATGTCCTGAAAGACAAAGCTTGGGTACATGGTGTTCTTTAGCCTCATTCCAATATGTCCTTGCTCTCAGGTACATGGTGTTCATTAGCCACATTCCAACATGTCCTTGCTCTCAGGTACATGGTGTTCATTAGCCTCATTCCATCGTGTCCTTACTGGCAGTGTGAATGGCCCGGCACAGGAGGACTCACACAACCCGCTGCCCTCTGCTACACCATCCTGGGCAGCGAGGAGCCGCGTCGCGTGTCGATATCACAGGCTGTGCGGCTGTCCACCCTTTGTAGGCAGCTTGGTTACCTCTACACGATGTGGAAGGGTCAAATGACAGGCAGTGGTCATACAGCCCCTGAGCCAGAGACACCCCACATACTCACCTCTTTGGGGGATTGGGTACATGCAGGGGTTTAATGCATCACCCTTGTTTGCACGTGAGACTCTTGACTGAACCTATAGGATTGTGACACGCCTGAAAAGAGACATATGTTACCATGAAATGTGATGGGGACCATCATTAGATAAGTAAGACGATACTATGCTTCAGCCTTTGACTGAAGTATTTCTGTTTTCTTAAAAAAAAAAAAAAAAAAAAAAAAAAAAGAGATAATTCTACATAAAATTAGCAAGTTCCTCTTTCTCTTAAATTATTCTCACTTACTGCAGACTTTGAAACAGCAGACATTGCTAATCCATCCTTCATCCTGCAAGAAACAATGCGCTTCAGATGTCCTTTTATTTCACTTCACTCATTTTGTGATCTGGTTATGTTTTTTCACATCCTAGACTCAAACTGTATAGTGCTGGAGCATAAAACTGTGACACTAGCAGGGAATGGAAACTTAACCTAATATTGCACAACATCCTTTTAGTTTAGTTTTGATTACTGTATCTGATAACCAGGAACTACTTAACAAGATGCTAATTTACTATCTAGCTTGCTTCAAGTGTTTGAAGTACAAAATTCTATCACCCACTATTAGAACAAATGTCCTATCTTCCATGGGCTAATCATGTGTGGCAGATGCACTTTCTTAAATGTATAAATCTACTTAAAAACCAATCTGATAAAATTTTATGCCTGCAAAATGATGATTCACTTATATCAATGTACTTGTCAGTCAGACCCTTAAAAAATGCGTATAATACCACAGAGCTGGGTGGGTGCTGAAAATATGCAAGACCTTGATAAAAGGAAAACATTAGCCACAAAGTATAAAGGAGAAACACCAATTAAAAAAAAATACCACTCAAAAGTTTCTTAGTCCGTACATTTTATATTATAAAAAGGAACATGTAAACTTGGTCTTATGGCTCAGCAACAATCTCCTTGTGTGCAATAGCAAGATTTCATTTTAACTGGACATATCTTGCTCACCTCACTAGTTTTCTTATCCGTATCTTTTAAAAAAGAAAACGCGACCCAGCCTTTATGAATGAAAATTTTAATACTGGCCTCAAGAGCTTAACTGATGCTGTTCTTCTAACTAAACATTGTTCCTCCCTCCAGAGTCATTCCTCTGTTCTTAAAAGGCCAATGCCTTGCTTTCTGAGCGGTCTCTGAGTGTAGATTAGCTACATTCAAACACTGAAATTATAATTTGCTTTATGTGAATTTGCGCTGACTGGAGATGTGCTGAAATTCCATCTTCTATTAAAGCCTACAATAAAGGTTTTTTATGTTCGTGTTCATGTAGAGAATTCCCTGAGAGACACAGCAGTGCTGCAGTTGCTGAATCTGGTTGGCACTGAAGTCACTTTCCCCAAAACATTCAGGAACACACTGGAAAAATGGTTCTTTCTCTCCCTGTATTAAACATAAGGTAATTTTGCACAGGAGTTCATGCTGAATGTGTACTGTGCACTGATCGTTCTTGCAGATGACCTCAGCAGAGACTACCACGTTTACGTTCTAATAACAACTACAAGTTTGAACAGAGCAACATGGTCTCTTTCTCCTTTGTACTGATGGAATTCAAGAACTAAGTGCATGTGCTTTCTACATGCAGTAATTTCAACTTTCTTTCACAAACTTCTGTAGAAACAAGTCAGAAGATAAAAAACCCCAAAAACCTATCATTTACTCCTTCAATGTTCCTAAAATGCAATGGTAAGATGCAAGAGAGGCATTCAAATTACTACTCACAAAAATGGGAAATGCTCAAAAATGATTACACCGTCTGTATAAAAATGATTGCATCGTAAGTTTCAAGCTAGCCATAGCATGTGCCATCTTTTGCCCGGTGACGGTGTCCCGGGGCTGTGATGAGAGCTCTGGTTACTGCTGTCAAAGGTAGTTAGGGGGCAAGAGAGGCAGTGCAGAAGAATCCAGGTCTCATCACTTTGCTGTTTGCTGGACGGCTTGTTTTATTTGATGGAAACTGTTCCTAGTGTCTTAAGTATTTAACGTATCTAGTCACAGTCTATCCACATTAGTTAAGTTGATGGTAGGATGTTCAGGAGATAATGAAATGACTCCTATTCAGTGTTTAATAATTGATGCTCAGCAGTATTAAGCATGGATGAATTAAGTCAGTATAATTTATTTGGCAAGGCAGGTAAAAGTGACTTCAATGAAATTTAATCAGGAATGACTTTAACCCCATAGCAGTAAATTTTAGCATCTACTGGCCATTGGAAAGCCTTATTCTGGTGAAACATTAGATGGATGCCTCAGTGCTTTGCTGGTTTTCAGGCCGTAACTTTGAAACTGTAATTTACAGCAGTGGTGCGATGCCAGCGTTCCTCCTTGGCCGCTTAACTTTGTTAAGCGAAAGTTTAGAACAGTTGATAGTGTTGCAAGCAGGATCAGGGTGAACATTATTAATGAAATCAACAAAATATATTTCTGCTAGGTTTTAATTCAGTGATGCTCATGTGAAAATCTACATTTCATTTCATTCAGAAGTGCACTTACGCACTCCATCTATAAGATTATGATCTTCTTTTTTTTATACCAATTCAGGTGGGGCCTGGTCCAAAGCTCGCCAGAGAGAGTATATAAAATTGCTTTGGCTTTAATGTATCAATTTCATGTTACCCATACCAGCAAAGCCTACAAAGGGGAGAATTGTGGTGGCACGAAACTGCAACACTGTACATCAGGTTCCGGCAGAGTTAGTTGTTTTGGGGAGACACCCTATCGCTACTAGAGGAACCATGAGCTGAGTGACAAAAGATAATAATAGGTATAGCAAATTTCTTATCTGTCTTCTCAGGCAGTGAGAAAATGTCAATGGATGTTATCTGTGAAAACACAAGATGGAAGTTTTTTTTTTTTTTTTAAAAAAAAAAAAGAAGAAGAAGAAAGAAAAGAAAAACCCAGCGAAGGGGAGGCAAGGAAGGGAGCCTGCTGCCCTGCAGGGATCTGGCCTGGGGTCTGCCCCCGCCAGCCCTGGGCAAGGTGCTGACCAGCCTGGCAGGGCTCCCAGTGAGTCCTGCTGAGGAGCAGGGATGCAGGTGGATGGGTTGGCTCCTGCCTCTGGGGGCCCTGGCGGGTAGTTTTAGTCCAAGGGAATCACCTTGAGCTCTGCAAAGTTTGTGTTTGAGATAATAAACTGTGCCTGAGGGAAGGGCCTTGCAGAGGCTTGGGTGCGGTACCGGAATTTCCCCCCCGACTCCTGAGGGAACCTGCCACTTTACAAAAACAGAGGGGCTTAGCAAATACTGTGTGCTCGTACAAGTCCTCCTTCACAAGAAAGACACAAAGCTTTCCGGTGTTTTAAAGCAGACTTGACACGTTATCATTGAGTGCACCTCAAGGAAAAGGATCACTTTGTGAACCAAAAAAAAAAAAAAAAAAANCCACTTTACAAAAACAGAGGGGCTTAGCAAATACTGTGTGCTCGTACAAGTCCTCCTTCACAAGAAAGACACAAAGCTTTCCGGTGTTTTAAAGCGGACTTGACACGTTATAATTCCGTGCACCTCAAGGAAAAGGATCCCTTTTTGAACCAAAAAAAAAAAAAAAAAAGGAAGACGAGACTGTTTGTGATCCATTGAGTTGAATTTTTAAAAGCAGAACTCCTTTTGTGTTGAAAGGTGACTATTGCACAACAAGAGAGGATGCTTGTCCCAGGTGGGAAGCTCCTCGGAGCAAGGATGATCATGGGGGGTTTTGGGGTTTTTTCTGTCTTTGAACCACACTGAGTACAGATGAGCTCACAAAAGCGGCACTGGTAGAACACCAGTAACTCAAATAATATAACCATGCATGTATTCATGACCACATAACAAAAGACTGTCGGGATGTTGAGAGTCCAGTTCTAATCTTGGGGTATTTTGTATTTGTACTAGCTAGAGAACTTATTTAGGTTCCTGAAATCAATGTTCCTTAATGAGAATGAGACCTTGATTAATGAATATGCAGGCACAGATTAATTATAGTTTCACAGGATTTAATGTTTCCGTTCCATAATCTGGCTGCAAGTGGCATGCTTTTCTTTCTTTAAAAAAGAAATATTTGTTTGGAGGTAGACCCAGAAAAACTGATTTTCCTGTCTTTTACTTCATGCAGTCATTTTGAGCAGATTCCAAAGCTGTGTATGTAACAGTGGAAAACCACATTGCTTACCAGCGGAAGTTAAAGAAGCCTTATTTACTGGCACTGGTTACCATCTGCCCCAAAGTCCTAAAGTGAGCTCTTGGGATCTTTGGGGAATATTTTCTGCTATAAATAACTTGGGGGAGGTCAAATAAATGAGAAGGGATGGCAAAACTGTATCCAAGGAAGAGGTATATAAATCAAAAAAGGAAAAAAATAATTGAGGAGATTCAAATTGGGGAGCTTCAATCGGTATTTTCATGTATTTTCATGTATTTTCTGCAGAAACAACGAAATTTGTAACATTGTGCCGACATGCAATCCTACCCAAATGAATCACTAGTCGTTACACTGTCTTGTCTCTTTTTTGGGAAGATAAACTTGTCTCTTAACAGTGCTTTTTAACAGTAACAAAAGGTAAAACCTGTTTAAATTTAATCTCTTTGCATTAGCCAGGTTGGAAGGAAAGTTACACTACTTTAGCAGGTGAATGGGTTAGAGTGTTGCTTCAATGTAACAAGTTTTATTCCTATAAGAATGCAGAATTTCAAGCAGCCTGTTCAAGGTCTAAGCAAATGTGATTATTTATAGTCTAACCACAATACAAAGCCAACACACTTAACTGTGTGAACAGTAAATACCTGGTGAGGTTAAGTGAAAATAGTGCTGTTTGCAAGCAGTGCCGCATGGTGTGCAGCATTTGCTGAGAAAGATAACACAACATCTCTGGATCTTTACACAATATATATCCTTGTCATTTGAGGGTGTCACCCAAATTTATTTGACATTATTGTAAGACTCACGTAAAATTCAATGGATTCTGATTCTTAGCTTGCCATGTAAAATACTGGACAGATACATAACTTATAATAAATTGAAACCTTCCTATTCCCACACTCTGAATAAGCACTTTCACTCTCTTCAAGATCATTCCAAAAATAACAGGAAGCAGGCAGGTAATAGGTACTATCTGGCCTAACATTATAATTGTAGCCCTAGGGAAGGAAGGAATAATGGAGTCTTCTATGTTCATTTTCCCCATGACTGAATCTTCAAGGAAAGGGGACACTGGTAATAATAAAGATTCCAAATCTTTAAATAATTGCCTTTTTAAAGCCAAATCATTAAATAATTACTTTAAAATCAACCATTTCTCCCGGCTCTGTGCAGAACATATGTAGCTTGTGTTTGCTTACTGTTCTATTTCCCTTCTTGTCCTGAGAAGAGAGATAAAACACAAGATGCAAAGCGGTTTGTATAACCATAGTTCATTGGATCAATGGAGGAAAGTGGCTGTATATTTTCTTCTGTGTTTAGATTTCTATTATCGGAGTGTGTAAATATTAGCTTGCAATTACTATTTATTAAGCTTTCTGCTGGTAGGAGTTAGAACTCATCAACAGGAAGAAGGACACGACTTTGTTAGGGACTGTAAAGACGTTTTCTGGAGGCAATGACAGCCTGACTGCACTACTCCCTTTTTGTAATGCATTGGACAGTCCAAAGTCATAAAATCCATTCTCTGTGAATATAACCATCTATCAGTATTTTCACAGATTTCGAATAGCTCTGGTATTAACGAGGTTTCCTCCTTTAGCTGGCAGTTTCCTACTGTTTGTCCGTGACCCTCGCTTCACCCTTGACAACTGTGGTGAACCCCAGCTCCACATTACCTGTTTATAGCAGCTCAGCAGCCTCTCGTGAACTAAACTTAGCCCAGGAAACCAGGAAGCGAAGCCAGCGCAGAGCTTTTCAAGTGGTGAGGTGGTTGGAGGTGGAACGAAAATGTCGCTGTGACTCATGGCACGAGAGTCAGGCGGGATCACAGCAAGAATCACAGGGCTTCGTGGGCCTGGGCGTGAGAGACAGGGAGCCACGAGGATGCGCTGCCTGCAGCTGCCTAACACCGTGCTCTCAGCTGCGCTCTCACAACCTGCAACATCCTCTTCTGATGAAGAATCGCAGCTAAACCATCCTAAATCAGAAGAGATTGACTGTATAGATTCCTTAAGAAATATTTTCCTCCATTCTTTGACATATTGCAGTGAGAATCCACAGAGTTTCTCAAAGAATCTCCCTGTTTATTAGTGCAAATTTGTTCTGTGGAGGAGTAAATGCTTGGTTATGCAATTTTAGTGTGATGATTCTTGAGGCATTTGTACATCACCAACAATAAGGGCTCTATGCTCATCAAATACATGGCCTGCAGACCATCAGAGCATATGTTTCAACCTTCACCCTTACATTATCTTCTTAAACTTGTCTGGACTGAGGAAACTGGGTTTTTTCTGTTCCCTGTGGGCCTCTCACTGAGAAACCAAAACGAGATGATTTCAGTATTTCCATCTCTGCTCTCACAACCCACCTGATTCTGAAAAATCAAAAGTTCTTCCCTCAGAAAAAGGGAAAGAAGTGATCTGCATAAAAACATGAAAACATTAACAAAAAGGTTAATTAAATAGCTGGCCTTGATGTAAAAAAGACAAAATAGACAAAAGGCAACCTATCAGTAATAATGTGTGGCATGTTAAACTAGAAATACTATACTTCTTTATGCTTCATCCAACAGCCCCGTGAAGACTCTGAGCCCTTTTCTAGTAACACCCATTACGGTTGCAAGAGAATATTTTATATTCATTTCTGATGCAATCCACAAATTTGTGAACCCACAAATAGTTCCTACTGATTTTCTACTTAGCTCCTGCATTCAGTAATAATAAATTCATCTTTAAACCTGAGGCGGCTACTACTATCCATACATATTTGTTCCTTAAGTTTATTGTTCTTTCTGACAAACTTTTTTTTCTGCCATGGCTAGGAATACTGATCCTTTCGTATTATAAATCTAGAAGAGATTAGCATTATCGCACAATCTGATTGTTTATATGAACTACCTGAATCAAGTCTGATTTGAATTAGTGCATGACTTTTAGATGAATTGGTTTATCCTAATCTTATACAGTAAATATTTCACAGGTAGAAAAAAAGATCAAGACTAGAACCCAAAATTCCTGACCACTGAAAGGTGTGTGAGTATGAGCCCTGGCCCTGTTTTATTTACAAGTGTAAAAATAGCTCCGTGACCTTTCTCTAAGCTTCCAGCCATTCTTCTCCCAGGTTTTCCATTTGCAATTTACTCTGTCATGCCCTCTGTGTACAAACAACTCTCTGTGTACATACTCCCCTTTCCTCCTCCTTTCTGTTTGTCGTGTCTAATGTGTGTCTAATAAACTTAAATAATACACAGAGTCTGGGTGCCTCAGGACCGCTGAGATGATTACCCTTGCAACTGCAACCTGCATTCCAGTTCTTGCATATACTCTTTTTTGTTTATCTCCCAAATAAAGACAAAGTATTGTGAAAACTATACTTGAAAGTAGGCTAGCTGCTAGGTGAAAGCAGTGGGGTGGAGCAGTTACTTACCTATGGAAATCTTTGTTTGGAGAAAATAAGCATGTGGCTTGGCTGATAATAGGTTGCTTTTACTCCAAGTGACACCGGTGTATAAGGGAAAAGTCACAGCTTTGATGCATAGGATCACAAGAGCATGGTAAAGGTAATAAAAACACAAAATATCTTAGAAACCTCCATAAAACTGTAAAAGTTGGAAATCATGAGAACTTGCAGAAAGATGAATGATGCTGAAGGAAACAAACTGATCACAGCTTTATACAGCTATTTCTGAAACAGTTGTAGAACGAACTCTATTTCTGGATTGTGATGGAGAAAATCACTATTTACCACACAGATAATGTTATAGTGTGAGTTTGGATATACTGTCAATGTTTTTCTTCTTTTTTGAATTTTCTCCGTAGTATCAGGTTGACAATAAGGACTATGCATTATTCACATTTGTATTGAGGGATAAAAGGAAGTATATGAAAATTTTATCTGTCCATCAGAGCCTCCTTCTTTATGTCACTGTTTCTTTTGGAGGATGGGGAGAAGCGGCAGTGTCTAACTTTCAAACAGCATTGTGTATTCCGGTTAAAACCAATAATGAAGAGAAGACCCAACCCTAGAGCTGCTGACCTTTGAGAAATTCCTATTGAGGGCATCCTAGGTTTATCTGGCTGTTTGGGGAAGGGGGAAGGAGACTTGACTGTCACTATCCAATCGTAACTCTGCCATGATGGTGGCAAGTCCTCTTCTCAGGCAGGGGAAGGCTGTCACTTCCTTCCTCTCACCAAGTCTGCAGGCAGGGAATGAGGACTCAGGGGAGAGGATGTGTGCAGCCCTCAAATGAGGAGCACCGTGGGTGGAACTCATTCCAGTGTAAAACCACTCCATGCTCATCCCCAAATGGGACTGCAATGTGCTACAGAGATTGTGGCCACAATCTGGGGTAAAAACACAAAGAAACAGGAGTCGTGACATGTCAGGATATGGTCTCAAATTACCTTAACTGAGGTAACTGACCTCTTTGCTTAAAATATGTACCTTTTTAAATGTTCTTTAAAGTTAGTTACTTTTATTTTCAGGATCCTGTATTGGACCTGGCTTTCATACAAAGTCAAATATGATTCACATAGCTTTAGAGACTGCTTGAACCATAGATGCAGGTGGTATCACAACACTGTTAGATGCCACCCTCTGCAAGATGTGCCGTTCTCAAAACCACAGTCTGCTTCTGTGGTTGTTGTTTTAGAAGAAGTCCTTCAGCTGGTATTGTCACATGATGGCACAAAGTGTGGGAAATGAGACAGCCAACAGGTGCTAAAAGACCCTGAATACTAGAAGTAAGAAAAAAAATAAAGAGAAAAGAAAGGCTGAAGTCAGCCAAGGGGATACAAAATCAGCCAAGAGGATACAAAAACACCAAAAGTTTTGAAAACTATTTTCAAGCACTGTCAAATGTAGACCTAGATTGTTGGAAAGTTGGGGGAAATGCTGTAAATCAGGTGTCAGGCATTTTTTCTGTTTGTATTTTTTAGCCGGGTTTCCTCATGAAATTATTTTCTTGTATTGTGCTATTTATCAGGAGTCTGTCCCTTCATTTGTGCGTCTCCTGCCAAGTATGTTCGGAATTCATTAGCCAGTTTCTGCAAAATTCAAAATGAGGCAAGTATCTTGGTGATAAGTGGGATCCTAAATCTCTCATGGAGCTTGGCTGATAGGTGGAAAATGTCCCAAAATAGTACTTCAATGGAGCGAAAGGCAATGGGAACTCAGCAGTTGCATAAAACATTTGCCTAGTTGGCCAGTCAACACCATCACATAGTTACAGTCACTGCAGTTGGCCCCAAGTACATTGATATCTCTAGGTCGATGCCAGCACCTCCTTCACAACCGAGCTATTGAGGGAATTACTGTAGGGCAGGGACTGCACTGCTGTAGTGGAAAGTACTGGGGGAGAAGGGATTCAAACTTGTAGAAAGTCAGCAGCTCTTCTGCTTATGGCAATACATATTAAATACATGAAACTCTTCGCAATCGCTGAAAATATTCAGCATGGAGTAGCCTTTTCAGTAAACATGTTCATGAAGAATTGCCCCAAATGAGCTTTAAGTGCAATTATACATGTACAAAAAGACTAATGAATATTTTGGATATATTTATGCAGGCTTATTTGAATGTACCGATATGGAATACTGAGAATTTAAATACTTCACCTGTAAATAGGTGAAATTTGATTATCATTTCAATTTGATTAACATTACCAATTTTTGCCAGAGACAACTAACAAAATATTCTCAAGTAACATTTAAAAAGAAGAGCTGTCCCAAAATCATTCATGTATTTGTGTGTGCGTGTGTATATGTACAAATATATTTATCAAAATAGCATTCTCAAAACTAGTATAAGACAAAATTCTCCTCAATTAATTGAAATACTATGTTTCAAAGGAAAGTCTGATAAGGAAAAGGCATCTTCTGAAACAAAGACTAAAACATCTTCCCGTCCAAGACATTGTTTTTTTATTGCTATCATCAGTGGGGCACACGGCCCATCGTGGCTTCTCTGGCAGCTTTTTTTTTTTTTTTTTTTAGTGAGTCAGCAGGGGATGAGAAGTCTGTCAAACAACAGAAAAGGAGATAAAACATTCGCAGACCACGCTGTTTCATGCAGCATCCACGGCTGTGTTCTAATGCGTGAGAAGAAGAGAATCAAACTGACTGCTTCCTCAAGTGCTGCCACGTGCCACCCTGTGCAAGCCTCGGCGAGGTGGACAAAAGGGCCAAACTGTGTGAAAACCAGATGAGCACTAACAAGGGCTGTGGGGAGTCAGCCTGGTCAGCAGCTCAGCACGTGCTCCCAGCTCTGCTACTCTGCGGGCAGCTGTGGTGCCTCGGGAGCTACTGGCCAAGATGTTCTTGTTTCACATAGAGCAAATCCTTGGATTTCACTCCAAGAATGCTGGAGGGAGAAGTGGGTGCAGAAAGGCGATGTTGCAGCTTTAATCTTATTGACATTAAATTGAGCTTGCGTAGGGGATGGGGCCTTATATGTGTCCTAGTGAAGAGTATTTCCCCCAGATCAATAAGCCAGAAATGAATTATTTTAAAATGAAATGGTTACTGTATAATTAATCTTTACAAAATATACACATCAACTTTAAAAATTCATTTTAAAATTTTATTTTCTAAAGTAATACATGTCCAGAGAAACTCTGGCACATGTATTGCATATATTCATTCACAACTTTCAGTAGCCCAGTTTCCAGTTATATGTACTCACATCTTCCAACTGCAGTTATAAGAAACAACAATAGTAAGTCAATTAAGTCAAAAGTTCTGTACTAATAGATTTAAGCAATGAAAATCTCCAAAGACACATATATCATGTACAATACAGAAAAGATTAAAAACCAGCCAAATGAAAAATCATCCTAAAACTCAGCAATAAGAGTCTCAGCAATAACAGAGTGCAGTCAAAACAGAAAACTCTACTGATTATTTAATGTGTTATAGAAAATAGGGTAGATTGAGTTTAAGCTAATATCTTAGAGGAATTAGCATGCTATCACACTAAATCACACATTACAGGGAAATGCAATCCTACCCAGGTAGCTGCTGTTGAACCTCCAAGAACCATCACGGCAGAGGTGCTTCCCATGGCGGGAGTTAGGAAGGTCATCTGGGACGCAACCACATTCCTCTGCCTCAGGAGCTGAGACACAGATCTGGCCAAGAGCTAACAGCATCATCCTGGAAACATCAGAGCACAATACACAATATTGCTACTACGGTCTACAGGACCAGATCCAGATCCAAAGCCCAGTACAGTCAAACATGAGTCACTTTGCTGGCTTCAGTGGTCTCTGGAGTAGATGCAGGCTGCATGAGACAAGGGGCTACACCAAGAGTCTGAGAAGAGAAGATGCCACAACCATCTTAGAGCAATCATATCTACACCTAGATTTTTCTCTAATCACTGTAATCCATCAGCAAGTTCAGCTGTCTCTCTTTTGATATATAAAGGGTTTAGAGCTTATGAAGGGACGCGGAATACCCCTTTATAATTTAATCACGCAGAATAGTTTGACAACCTGAACCCTATGAACCATTGTAAAAGTGTCAAGAATAAGTATTAACTTGATTAACTGAAATGTAAAAAAAAAGAAACCCCAAAATGTATTCTTTGAGAAAAATACCTGCTTGGCATATGAAAACTCTGACCACAATATGATTCATTGCAAGTGACTTTTGATGATTCACTGACTTATTTTTTTTCACTCTGATAATAATCTCAACTTATTTGCAAAAACATTATTTCAAACAAATGCTTTGGGCAGCTTTCTCTATCAAAAGCCTGCATTATTCTTTCTGGACCCCAAATCAGCCATATTAGTAAGCCATAGTAGGTAAAGATTGCTCATGTTTCTGCTTGTATCATGAGAGGCCATTGCTCATGTGGTACATTAAGATCTTGACTCCTGCAATTCCATCTGTAATTTTCTATTAATTCTGCTGGTCGTGGTCATCTCTCAAGAATTGGAAGAAGGCAACTGAGCTCATGCTCATAGTCCACTGGAATATCAACTGGCTGTATCTTCTATACCATCATAGCATGGTGTCTGTTTCAGCCAGTGACTCATACTTTATTTATGCAGGAATGTTTAATTACTTACGTACACCAATAGCATTACGCACATAAAAATAGATCAGTAGAGGTTCTGTCAGGTATGATAACGTATCTTCCAGTCAAGCATGAATCCCTTTTCAAATGACATAATATAAAACTGAAAAAAAAAATATATTTTTCCATCTCAGAAAAAAAGACAGTTGTGGGTTGTTTTAGTCAGGCTAAATCAAAGTAAATTCATATCTTCAGCAAAGCCTATGTAGAAAGATTTTAGCAGTGAAAGACTCAGCTCTGTTATCACTAGCCTTGTTAGCAAGACATTTTCCACACTGTTCTGTCCTCAGCATTTTTTTGTAACTTTCTCTTAGTTTAGGCATGATAAAAATGTCAAGGAGATCTCAAAGTATTCATACAAATTTTGTGAGGCTGCTGCTTTGAAAATTGCTGTTACGTGGTTTTGCAATACCTTTGAATAGTTTTGGAAAGTCATTCCCTGAGTTTTTTTCTGCTTTGCAGATGAATTATTCGAGTAAAATAAATGACACATTTCTAAGCTTAGACAGCAAGAGCAATTTCTTCAATCTATTCAGCCTACTTCATCTCATTACACAGAAGTAGCTTGAAAATTTTGGAGGGAACGCACCAACAACAGACAATTATTCCAGAAATTTGTTCTGCTCCAAGTTTGGTGACTGTAACCACATGAAAAGAAAAAGAGATATTTGACTCTTGAGTTATTTGCAGAACACCGTGTTAAGACATAGCTGCTGACCACTTGGACACTCTTATATCAATATTGAAGAGGTCAACTAAACCCTTGTCAGCCTGGTACGAGTTAATCTCTTTGACTTTATAAAGGTCTGCTTACACATCAGTTACCACATCTCAGTTGGGAGTCAGTAAAAACTTTGTCCTAAATTGCTTGTTAGAAAAAATATTTCAGGAAAAAAGCAGGTCATAGGAATGCAAAACTAAACTGCAAGAATATGCAGACTGGGTCAGACCTTACACTGATCTAGCTCAGTATTTAGCAACTGTGTTGTGCAGCTGCATGGTGCACGATGCGTCTATGGTGCACTAGCAAAAGAGCTCAGTGGGAACAGAAGGAATGGGAGCCAGTACTGAGTGATACTGCTACGTATCAGCAGGGACCAGCAGGAGCTTGGGATCTCTTAAGCTGAAAACTCCTAATGGATACATCTGCTTCTGATTTGTCTGATTTGTTATAATTCAATAACACTTTGGTCTTCTTGCTTTTGTGTGGCACAGGTTTTGCTGCCATACACATGTGAATCACATGGGGAAAAAATATTCCCTTTCAGGCTCTGCCTCAAGTGTGCTGCCTTGTAATTTTATGGGGTACCCCAAATCCTTGGCTTCTAATAAATAGACATACAAATCTAGCAAAGCTTTCCATAAAAGTAAAAAGCAGTTTTTGTGTCCTATTTAAGTAGTAGGCATTATTGTTTACTTATAAATCAATATAATTGTGCAAATTCTTACTGAATTTTTCATTTACTTTTAGTGCATGTGGACCTGGCAGCTTACTCCCTTTCAGTTATGGTGTGCAGATCAATGCTTTTTTGATTCCTATGGGGACATCTGTTCATTAGCACACAGGGTGGCAAATATCCCTTTAGGTAAAGATCAGCTAGTTCCTCTGTTCTACACACTCGGGAAGAATAGCCTTGCTTATAAAATGTAACAAATGTTTCCTGGACTCTAGCCAATATATTTTTGATCCTTTCTTGATCTTCATTTTCACTAATCCTTTTCTTTTTATATTCTTGTCTTTTGTTGACATGCCAAAATTCTGTCAGTCTTGTTTCCTCTTTCAAAAAACGTATTTTTGTTAAGTTGAATTAAGTACTCTACCCCATTGCCAAGAGCAAATTAAGTCCCCCCCACAACTTAAATCAAATTTTGTAAAGTGTCCGGGCAATTAGCTTTAATATGTGGTTACTGTAACTCTTAATTTTCCCCTTTCAAAAGTTTTCTTTTTCCTCTGTCTTTGTCTCCGAACACAAGATGTGAGATCCCTTCTCTTCCCTCTGGTTGTGGCCTTTTAGTCCCTCAGCATCTAGCAAGCATCCACTGATGCTTAGCCAAACCTCACTTTTAATCTATAAGCCAGAGGTATTTGAAGTAACAAATTGTTCATTCTTCAACCAGAAAGCTGAGCTGGTGGACCAGCCTGCTGGAACTGGAGCAGAACTTGAAGAACAGACTTCTGCAGAGCTCTCCCAAGCAACACATTTAAACACATCTTATGCACACAGAGATATTTCCCATGACAACTGAAAACTGGCACAGCTCGCTAACATAACAAGCCTTCAGATCAGAGGTTCCTTCTATTGCTTTGTTTTCAGAGGTTTGATTCCAACAGATCCAGGGGAAAAAAAAAAAAAAAAAAAAAGACCACAACATTGTCCCAAGTATCTGGGAAAGGAAAGTTCCCATTTGAGAAAGATCAAAATAAAGTCCTGCCTGTTGCAATGCAGTGCAATAGCCCAGCTCTAGCTTAGTATTCTGGAAAGCTTCAGCGTTCCCATACTCAAATCAGCCTATTTCAGGCTTTTTCCTCATGCTTGCCTTCAGCAAAGAGCTTCCCCTCTGTCTTTGCCCAAACCCTTCTTGTTGAAGCACGTGTGGGATGCATAAAACCTGCAGTAAGACTCTGGTAGCCAGACCAAGCACTCTGATGAGAAAGGATGTAATCAGAGCCAGAGAAACAGTTGTTTCAGTTCCAATAAAAAGTCATCTTACATATATTGAAAAAAAAAAAAAGGAGAAAAAAACTTGGATGGTTTCCCAATGTCAAATAGATTAGGATCAGCTAATTTGTTCATAAGGAATTTGACAGTTTGAACATCATTCAGTCAGCCACCGTCCTTCTCCTTCCTTTACATCCCCATTTATTTTGGCAAACCTAAATATTACATGTATAAAGCTGTGTTATAGTAACTATCATGGTGATGTTCTAAATGTAACACTAGACATCAGAGTAAAGCTGCTTGGTCTCCTTCAAAAGGTATCTATACAAGTCTACAAATTACAGTCATTGACCAGCCACACTATGAATATCCTAATTAAGCAACAACTGGTTTTAGCGCATAAAACCTGTAATTACTTGAAAAAAACTTTTGTTTTATGAAAAAAAAGCTATCTGAGATGCATGCAGATGTATTTTCCTGCTTCACATACTTCTCAGTGCTGCTACTCCTTGCACTACTCCTTTAAACCACAAAATGCAATTTAGTGTTTATCTACTCCCTCATTTTATTTTTACTCTTCTCTGCAATATTCCTTAAGCTGCCTCTTCCTTAATTTAATTTTCTCTTGCCAAGTGATTCAGAAGGGAGTACAGCTATGCGTTAAATGCCTAGCCCTCATCTACTTTCAGTAGGGATTAGGCATTGACTGCCCTTCAGTGTTTTCAAAATCCCCTTATGAATTGTTACGTTAGTAACTTCGTCTCTGTTTGAAATTAATATGGCCATAACAGCATTCGGAAATTCAAAGCTCGTCTTCTGGCTGGTCTGTCTGATATCCTATTGCAGCCAACTCTCCAGCTCCTCTAAGCCACTTAAAATAATCTGCACGTTGCCTGGGGCAGGACTCAGAGTACGTATCGCCAAAGACTAGGTAGGGAGATCCTGAGAGAGGAAGTGGTGACGGCTGGGCCATGAAGGAACTTTTTCTTCACCCACTCTACCATAGCCCCGCGGAAAGGGCTGGAAGGGGCTTGGAGCAAGGTCACACCACAGCCTGGAAATGCCTGTGTCTGGAGCTCCTCTTCTTTCTATGCTACCTTTTCTGGGGTGCTGAGCTTTAGCTAAGCTTAAATTCAAACACAGCACAGACTCATATCTCACAATCTTACCATAGCAGCTACGTGTGAACTGCACCCAACCTCATGCAGTACAAGAATGACATGTTAACCCCCTCGCTCTGCCATAGTCAACAGAGCTACAGTGCCTATGATCATAATGCCCCTGAGAAAAGGCCAATCTGCTGGTCTGTGAATTCCCGTAAAGCCTAAAATTTCACAGTAACGCTCTGTTCTCCAATGTCATCTTGTTCATGAGCCTCCCCTATTCCTTTCTCATCTTTTCATTTTCTATCCAGCAAACCCGATTCTTGCTCTCCTCTATCTTACTAGTTTCAATTTCTTGAGCCTCTTTGTTCCTTGTCCCCAGTAAGAGTGACTTCCTTTTTATTAACGTTATCAAAAGGATGAATTAAAATTAATGTGAGATTTATAATTCAGCTGCATTGCTAAAGTAAGAAATCAAACCAGTCAAAATAGCAAACATAACCTGCTCAAAGACATATCGTAGAGGCCTTTAAATGAAACCACACTCTCTTTAAAAAAGCCTGGGATCCTGAAGAGAAGAAAGAAAGGTGCATGATCATGCTCAAGACAGTAAATATTCACTAAAGCTATTTGTGAAGTAGATATGGTATTCCTCTGTCAAAGCTGTAATTATGACCTTCCAAAATAGATAGAAAAAATGGAAATATAAATGGAAAAATAAATGGAAAAATGAATGAAAAAAATAGATTTTATGCTAATGTACTCTTAACACTATTTTTCTTGATAGCATCAGATACTTCATTTTTTTTCTCTAATTTCAATGTATTAAAACACAAAGACTGAAGAAGTTTATCCAATGTTTCTCAGTTAGTTGTAATGTAAGATCTAGCATTCTGCATTATAACATACTGCTGTATCACCATATAACAAATTGCTACTGAATTGTTTATTTTCAGCCCAGAGTCGCATGAAGAGGTCACTTTCTTTTTGCATAATGACCATGTTTTTTTTTCCATTTGCTTTAATTCTTATTGCTTTTGAATTGTTGTGTTTATTTTTGCAAGTCTAAGTGCTAATTAAACTTGTATCTTTGAGTTAGGATCTCAACAGTTACAGCAAGCACTTTTGAAGCATATTAATTTCCAACAATATTTCCAGGCATGATCATACGGTGAAAAATCAGAAAACCTCATGTGGAAATTCTCATGAGGCATACAAGAAAAGAAAAGAAAAAAAATACAGTGCAAGAGAGAAAACATGCCTAAACACACACACAAACCTGATGAAAGGGAAAAGGATCACAGTTCATACCAATTTTGTTAAATGGGAAGAGCAGCCCAAATTGAAAGGCAAGAGAGAAACTTGAAAAATGCTTCATGTGGAAATAACATCACAAATGCAGAAGGGGGAACTGTCTGGCCAAAAGGCCATGGGGCAGACAAGGAATTTAAGTGGCTTGCAAGCTGGAAGAATGGCAATAATATAACATGGCTAGGAAAGAAAGCAAATATGCCTTTTCCCTGTGCTGGGGAGCTTTCTGACAGTCACAGTCTACTTCCACACTATGAGTCCCATGGAGCTGCAGTCTCCTGACTGCATCCACATCGCACACCAGGTGTGTTTTGCTATCAGTTCTCTTTCAAATATTGGGAGATGTCTTGGTTACTCTGCTAAGTAAGAGGTTGAAGGAGAGAAAGACACACATTAAAAAAAAAAAAAAAAAAAGAAAAAAAAAAAAAAAAAAAGAAGAGTTTTGGAAAGGGAGTTTTTATTGTGAAGTAGAAAATGTTATGATTCCAAAGGTCTGATTCAAAGACCACTGAAACTCACACAAGCAGTATTGTGCTGGTACAAATACAGGCGATATTCTCTTCTTCACTAGCTGAACAAATGAAGTGTATTAAGATGAGTCTGGATAATAATTGGACTATTAATGCTTGATTTTACTTCAGTTTTACTTCAGTGTCTAACTGCTATTATGTTAATCTGCATTATTTGTTTTTTTGGTGGTATTTTAGTGGGGGGTGTTTTATAAAAAAAAAAAGGCAAGAAAATACAGTTTACTTTTATATGGAATCTTTATTGAAAAAAATATTAATTGATAAAGTTAGTTTTGCTTCTGTTTTTACTTGCCATTTGTACAGATTGCATACTTAGGACTTTATATCCTGTACCGGGTGCAGGATTTCCACTGGTCACTGAATCAGATCTATAGCTTTTCTTAACTTCACAGTCAAATCATTTTTAGCTGTGAACCTCCTTATTTTCCTAGCACAGACTACACAGAAGGACTAGCCTTATTAAGGAAGCCAACATACAATAGAATACATGTCAACCTAAACAGATCAAACTAAAATTGCAAGCGAATGTTTCTGCATCAAAGATGCAAAAACCTCCTCAAGCAAACCACTACTATACCTTAGCTGAGCAGAAATTTTCCCCAAAATATTTTCCAAGTTTTTTTTTTCTGTCTTCAAGGATGGATCAAGCACTGGAACAGGATACCCAGAGAGGTTGTGGAGTCTCCTTGCTTAGAGATATTCAAACCTACCTGTGCAACATGCTCTAGGTGTTCCTGCTTGGGGGATCGGACTAGATGATCTCTAGAGGTCCCTACCAACCTTAACCGTTCTGTGATTCTGTGAACTGGATCTCAGAAATCGTATTTGCCTCAAAATCAAGGCAACCAAAGAGAATAAACGAAGATAGATTAACTTCCAGGTTAGTTGGCAACTCTGCCTCTGTGGATCTCTCTTCAGTAAATGTCATTTGTTTTTCATAGCAACCACAGCTTGGAGGTGCAAGAACAGGATAAAAGGGAGGAAAAAGAAAGCAATATTTACAGTTAATCTTCTTTTCACTTCATTCTCACACACACAAGTGATTCATTTTTACCAATAGAGAAAATAAGGGCATCCCTTTCATGAGTCAGACTCTTTTTCTTGTGGATTTTTTTGTTTTCAGCGTTGATTTTTTTCTTAATTTTGCTTTTAAATCTGTGCGACAGTGATAAAGCTTAGCAATAAAAAGGTGACCATCAAATATACTTTCTCTTCTTCATCTTATTCTTAATATTTGTGAATTAAACTGCAGTTCAGGACCTCTTGTTGCTAGCATCAGTTTGACGTGTGTGGTTCGTTTCAATCTTCAGCTTAACCACCTAAAGCTATGGAAGCTAGCAAATAAACATCTTCATCCTTGAGCATGACAGCCACAGAGCTTTGTCAGAACAGGACATATGTTTAACAAATCAATAGACAAGTAGATTTGAAGAATTATCTTTAGTCCTTAAAGTCTGAAAATGTTGATCAGCTCTTCTGAAAAAAAAATTATATACAAATATTAACCTAAATTTCACAATTCAGCCCTTATGTAACCCATTTGGGCCTTCTGAATCATACCAGAAATTGTTCAGCCATACAGAGGTAAGGCCAAAAAGTCTGAAAAGTATTCACTGATTTTGCATGCCACTGTTTACGGTTGTCTGGCTTTACACACTTACCAGCCGGTGTCTAAATTAGGCTATCCAAAAAAAGAAGAACCCAAAATGTGGGGGACTTTTTAGAAGAGATTTCCCCAAGTGACATATTCAAGGATTGTGAGTGAGCCAGTGATCAACTCAGAAAAGGAAACCAATGGCCCCATCCAAAATTTACTGCAGGATATGGTAGGCTTATTTAACTCTAAGGTCTCTGGAGCTGCCAATCACAAATGTGTGGTATAATGCACATATTACAGGGCTCTGGGGCAAAGAGAGATGGTCATTTTCATACTGAAACTATATTTTGCTTTTCTGTGCACCTGGCTAGATACTTGGTATACAGATCTTGTCTTATCTGAAAAGCTAAAAAAAGAAAATAAGAAAAAGAAAAAAGAAAAAAAAGGAAGAAAAAAGATAAGTGAAGTTATTTTTTATTCCAGTTTATTTGTCATCTATGCTACAATCCTAACATTGAGGAAATAATTTCAAAGAGTAATAATTTCTACTGGTGTTGGTAAAGTATACCTAGCCTTTTTGAGCTTTCTTCAGGTTTTTAGAGCTAAGAAGTATCTTGAAAATTAGTATCACTTAGATACCAGTCATTGAAGTATTTTGATTCCAGACTTCAAACTCATCTTCATCCTGCTCAAAGATATATTTCATAAGGTTTAAAAACTCAAAATAGCATAAGCTTTTTCTATTTACAGCTGTTAAAACCCCTTATCATAAATGACTTAAAAACTACAATTGTCTTGTCTTCCTCAAGATTTTATCTAAGATTAATTAACATGGGTTTAAATGCATTCCTCTTCCCAATAAAACAAAGGCTGTATTTTTTTAAGTTATCACCAGCAGAATCAGGATATGAAAATAAAAGATTTAAAGGACACAGACAAAAACCCAGTTTCTGCAGAAGTTAGACTCATGACTTACTAGTGGCAGAGTGCAAACAGGGGTGAGAAAGGAGGTCAAATGTACAGCCATCAAATACACCTGTGAAAAAGGAGGTATGGAGTAGAGTTCACTAAAAAAGTACACAGGGGAAAAGTGGAAGTCTGTAAAACACTGCTGAATTGTTTAATTCCCATATTCTTCCAGCCATCTTGTTGCAAAAAGCAGGACGATATTTAGTTACCTTTTAGTATAACAAATTAGAGGCAAGATTAACAGATTTTCTGACTCTTTTTGTGAAGGTTTAAGAAGGAGAAGAAGACTTTAAGTCCTTAGTTACTACATGTAACTGAGCACAGAAATTGGCGTAATATTTATCTTCACAAGAGGAAAAGTATTTCCTTATTTTCATGAAAATTTTATGCAAGCAGAATAATATCTGATTTACAATCACAGGGTAAAATGCAGTAACTACCCATAGAAAGGTAGAAAAATATTGTAACTCCCATTTTTAGATGGGCAACTGAAATAAAAAAAAAACAAAAACTGAAGATTAGGTACCAAAAGGAACATAGTCATGAAGCTGACGCCCTAACTCCATGCTGTGTCTACATTAGGAACTAGAGAAGCTCCAGAGGAATAGAGGTGTTACACGCAAAGGCTGACGTAGCACGCCCACCTTGCGAACGTTTTGGGAGTTTCACTGAGACCAGCTCTCAGTGGTGCCACATGGCACACCCTGGAAGCTCATTAGCAGACCATCGAGTGCCATCCTGGTGTGTGTCCTTCCAGCCTAGCTCCCCTTGAAAAAAAAATCCGCTTTTGTGCATTTCCAGGCCACCCTGCACCATGAGCCCAACTGGTGGAGATGGAGGATCAAGGGATCGATTTCAAAAGTACATCTTCAATCTGCGTTGAGGACACTATGTTAGGAACACTTGTGATTGCATAGCACTGGGAGACCCCCCCGGCAGGTCTCAGCCATCCTGCAGAGAGCAGGACCCATCAAAGGGTTCCTCACCCAAAGTAAGACACAATCTAGGAGGTCACCAGGCCCAAAATCATGAGGTAATGAAACCCACTTCCAATGCGCAGACATTACCCTGCTGCCAAAGACCTGACTATGGCCTTCAGGAAACCACCAATCGGATGTGCAGATAGATGTCACACGTCTGTAAAACCCAGACATACTGTGCTTCAATTTCAGTACACAACTGCCAGAGAAAGCAGTGCCTAACAGCACTGCAGTGGTCATCAAAGCACACAGGCCAGCAAAGGGCCTCACATTTGTTTTTCCCATAGCCTGGCAGGGCGCTTTAACCATAGGGCTACCAAGTAAAAATTTCTCCAAAGCCCTGGCAGGTGCTCCTAGTGTAGGACATAGTCTGGTGGGCAGGGAGTATGTGAGTGTGCCAGCCAGACCACGGCCCAGCTGGGAGCAGGTGGAGAAGTGCCAAAGGTCTTTTTGTTCCAGACAGGCTTAGGCATGAGCTGGATACTGAGCTGTTCACTCATGTCCACACTGAAGTTTTTTTTTCACACAAGCAGGTAGGAAAAAACGTAGAAGCACGTTTTTCAGTACCATGATTTTTAAGAGGGGATTTGGTCCTGCCTAAATAACACTTTGGGGACTTGTACCCTTTTTTGGGTAGCATTTTAAGCAATTTTTCTGAGACCATTTCAGATGTTTGTGGCAGAGCAGGGCAATATACCTTCATCCCCAGGGGCTCTGGCTAACACCGTAACCACATGAACCTCCTTCCTCTTTTGTCCTTCCTCCCAGCTAGTCAACATCAGTTTAAATTCAGATAGCAAGCTCATTTGTTGATTACAGAGAGATAAGACATCAAGAAGCAACACAGTAAGAAAGCTCTTACACAGCGAGAGATACTTGGACCACAAGCAAACCACAGTGCCTGGATCACAGTGGTCTATCAAGCATGAAGTGGTCATGGGAGTAGGAAATGACAAAAGTCTCCAGAGGGACAAGGGGAAAGGAGGTAGTAAAAGTGAAGAGGAATATGTATTTATCTGCAAGCAAAGCAATATCAAGTTCCCAGCTATCATTCTGTTTCACTCAATGGCAAAATCCCATTGACTTCAAAGTGACAACTTGTTGGTCAGTCAAGCCTGTGGCCAGAGAATGTGGGACAACACTGTGAGACTTAGAAGCGTTGCCTCATGTGAGAAGCTGAGATGATTGCATCATTAGGTTTCATCCCAAATCAGGGTGAAAATTTAAATGTTAGATTTATTTTTCCAATTTGAGATATGCACTAAATATTTGTTTTGATGAACGCAAAGTATTAATTTCAGGCCTTGAGATTTTTGCTTCTGTTATGACAGAGAAAATTAAAATAAGTATGTAATGCATATATACTATACTATCAACATGCAGAATATGAAAATTGAAATAATAAAAAATTTTGATAATTTCTTGGAAAAAAAGTCAAAACATTGATAAAAAATGTTACGATACAATCGAGCAAGCACTTGAAGGTTTACACCCTTTTTGTTGCTCTTGTTTCTTTTTTTAATCAGCTGTACTTGCAAGAATAGGAATTTCAATTGCAAAATATAAACCTGAAATTTTCAAAAGTTGGGAAAGTTCCTCTAGTTCAAAATCTAACACCTGTTGAAGCAACCTTCACATTCGGTTTTACTGGAATAGTGACATCATCTGTTGTCTTTCACAAGGTTTGGATCAGGCTTTTGGTGAAAAATTTTAATTATGTCTTTTCTTACAGTAAGAATCTAAAGAGATGGAAAATTAATCAAAAATAATTAATATTTTCTTGAGCATGTTCTATCTTGTTTAGTTCTCACTTTACTCCAGCAATTTAATCATAATATTTTATTTACTGAGTATAACTAAACAATAGTAAGAAAAAAAAAATAGAATCATAGAATCATAGAATGGCTAGGGTTGGAAGGGACCTGTAGAGGTCATCTAGTCCAACCCCCCTGCACACGCAGGGTCCCCTAGAGCATGTGGCACAGGGTGATGTCCAGGCGGGTTTGGAAGATCTCCAGAGAAGGAGACTCCACCACCTCTCTGGGCAGCCTGTTCCAGTGCTCTGTCACCCTCACTGGTAAGAAATTCTTCCTCAAGTTCCTGTGGAACTTTTGGTGCCTCAATTTGTGGCCGTTTCCCCTAGTTCTGTCACTGGCCACCACTGAGAAGAGGCCAGCCCCCTCCTCCTCACTCCCTGTCTTGAGATATTTATATACATTAATCATGTCCCCTCTCAGCCTTCTCTTCTCCAGGCTGAAGAGGCCCAGCTCTCTCAGCCTTTCCTCATAGGGCAGATGTTCCAGACCCCTAATCATCTTCGTGGCCCTGCGCTGGACTCTCTCCAGCAGCTCCACGTCCCTCCTGCACTGGGGAGCCCAGAACTGCACACAGTACTCGAGGTGCGGCCTCACCAGGGCTGAGTAGAGGGGCAGAATCACCTCCCTCGACCTGCTGGAGACGCTCTGCTTAATGCACCCCAGGATCCCATTGGCCTTCTTGGCCACGAGGGCACACTGCTGCCTCATGGTCAACTTGTCGTCCACCATGACGTCCAGGTCCCTCTCTGCGGGGCTGCTCTCCAGGAGGTCGGTCCCCAGCCTGTAGGCATGTCTGGGGTTATTCCTCCCCAGGTGCAGGACCCTACACTTGCCCTTGTTGAACTTCATGAGGTTACTCGCCGCCCAGCTGTCCAGTCTGTCCAGGTCCCTCTGGATGGCAGCGCAGCCCTCAGGGCTGTCAGCTATTCCTCCCACTTTGGTATCATCAGCAAACTTGCTGAGGGAGCACTCCATCCCTTCATCTAGGTCGTTAATGAATAAATTGAACAGGACTGGACCAAAGACTGACCCCTGGGGGACACCACTATCCACAGGCCTCCAGCTGGACTCAGCACCACTGATTACTACTCTCTGGGCCCTGTCGTTTAGCCAGTTCCTAATCCACCTCACTGTCCACTCATCTAACCCANGTGTCAAAAGCCTTACTGAAGTCCAGATAGATGACATCCACCGCTCTGCCCTCATCTATCCATGTATAAATAAAAATTAAAATAAATAAAATTAAATAAAATTAAATAAAATTAAAGGAATATTTTTCCTCTGTGCTTATAGTAAATTTTTAAACATTTTATGCTTTCTAAATGCAGTGATAGGGGAATATGTTGTATATTTTCCTTGCATATGCAGAAGCAGCAATATATATATTACTTGCTGTCAAATATTATGACCATTTTCTCACAGCATGTTTACGATTACTGCAAGAGCTCATTGAATTATTCATTCTCCATTCTGTGACTTATACTGATCATCGGTTTAAAAAAAAAAGGAAAAAAGGCAGTATCTCACCAAAACAAAATGGAATGAGATGTGGCCTCCTTGTTGTTCCAGATGTCTAGGTTTAATATTAGGCCTGTAACAACAGTGTTTCTACAGGAAGATCATGTTTTCACTCTGCTGTATCCCGGGCTGTTGGCAGAGTTTGCTGCTATTGCCTCACTCCACTGTGAAGAGCTGCATGTTCCAAGAGTCACAGGCGTGGTGGGTTACACTCATCACTGTGGTAGATACATGTAACACAGTAGTCTATGGAAATACTGAAATTATGTTAGAGTCCCATTAAGATGGTGTGTTTTTAAAGAATGCAAATATTACCAAGAGTATGATACAGTCTCCATGGGGAAGCTTTCTAACAAGAAGAGATCAGAAACTGTTTGATTTCTTCTGTCAGGGAAGGGTTAAGATCTAAGTGAAGCAAGATTCGAGCTTGTTCTTGAAGAATGGATTAGGTAGAATGTCCTTGTGTCATCAGCACACAGTTTGAGCATAGGGTGCAAGAGAAGAGGTTTAGGTTAGTACTGCTGGAATGAAAAGAAGAATGAAAAGAGGAATGAAAAGAAGAGATAGGACGAATATTTAATCTCATATGCACCACATGAAAAGGGAGAAGAAGATGGTGTTGATAGTTATCTTAATGGCAGGTAAAGGAAATTGCATTTCAAAATGTGGGGCAAAGATTCAGAATATTGGAGTTTGCTGTATTACACAAATTCCAAAATGTTTCTGTGGAAATATCAAGACAACTATGTGAAAACACAAGATCTTACAAGATGTCAGGGTATTACAATTAGTAATTCTAAGGTTAAACAGAATGCACACATGACAATAGATTTGATGTAAAAGATTTAAAGATAAAAATCTGAATGAAATAAAAATGAAATAGCATGAGAAAACTGAAATAACATACAGAAAGTGAAATTGTATGTTCCAATAAGATTCAAACTATTTAAAAACTGAATAAAAGTATTTTTATAAGATATTCCTATTTTGACAGTATATGTATGATAGTTTATTTTTTTTTCCTGTGAATCATTTGCACTGGAAAATAATATAAAATAAATGCCAGTCTTTCTTATAGTAAACATTTGACTACCAAAATGCAATAATATGTAACATAATTCTTACTTTAATGGTAAAGTAAATTCTCTTGAGGAGCCTGGGTAGAAGTGTTCAGAGAAAAGACCAAAAATAGGAAACAACTTATGATGGATCTTGCTCTACTAAATGTTTCCTTGAATTTGGTGGTCTGTGTCCCTCCAGAATCCCATTATCAACAGCACTGTGGGAGTTCATATGATTCCACTCATACATAGTAAAAATCTTAATTCCTTTTCTCTCACTGCAGTTTGAAGACTCAGAGAAAAAGACACCATGTAGGAAGTTGCCCACAATCTTCCTGATACATTTTATGAGATTAAATGAGGGGGATTTCCCATTAAGGTGAGAGAGAAAGCACACCTGTAAAGGCTGAACTTCAGCAATAATTTGGCATAGGTTCTTTCCTGTTCTGAAACTTGCTGGAACATTTTTCACTTTCCAAAAAGTCTCTTTTGTGTTTCGGCTGAAAAACAATATAAAAATTTAAAGCTCTAAAGCTGTTCTTTCCCACCTGCTCAGGTCTTAACATGACTGGACAAGCTGCAGAATTGCTTCTATGCATATCTACTTCTTTACCTTCCAGTCTTATTCTGTGATTTATTTTTTCTCACTCTTTCTTTCTCCCCTCCTTTGCTCTCTCATGTGTCATGGTGTTGATACTTTTTAAAAACTGTTACACCCTCTGTACTGAAACAGTTTTGACTCTTCTTGTATTCCGATCACTTTTTTTGGATGTCATTCTGTTGATAGAAGACCAGAGTGCAAAAAGGAGATAAACTCTATTTCTCTTTTATGAAATAACGGTTGGACAAAGTTGACCAAAATGAATTCTGAAAAGGCCTGATCTACTCTACTTTGTAATCAACAGGAGTCCTTTAAATGACTTCAGTAGGCCTCAGACAAGGACCCAATTAATAATACTACTATTATAATTCATAGCTGAATCTCCGGTTATTGTCATAGAGAAAATAAGAATAATATATATTTATGATGTACATGATGGTCTATTTCTCTTTGCCTTCCAAAAAGATCATTTGTTTTATCTAATTTTTTGCTTGCTTTGTTGTCTTTTCTGCTTTTAAATGTCAGATGCTTCATAGTTAGACATCCTACCTGTGTTTTGAGATTTCTGAGACCTCAAGAGAAACATCAGAATACTAAAAATGAACAAGGGCAGCACTTTTCATAGTCTAGGCATTTGCGGTGATTGTTAGAGCAAAAGAAAAAGATGAAATAGAAGTCCCACCTTATTTAATCAAGTTTCACTTTTGTGGCTGTCTCTGATACCATTATCCTTCATGTCGCATTGTGTTCCAGGAAGAAACAGACCTAAATGTCTGATATAAAACCTAAGCTGAACTTTCTCACGCCAAAGATGCTGAAGCTTTAAAAAAGGACATAAATATGGCTCCCCTTTTTGAAAATAGCACAAATACTCTTTAATAAAATTCTGTAGCCCTCTGAAAAGTCACAACAGCTGCTTCTGCCCCTGTTGACCTCAACTGTGTCAAAAGAGGGAAGTGAAGTGGGAGAGACTGTTCTACTGCTCTACAAGAAAACGAGATCTCAGAGATTTTTTTTTTTTGCTTCAGTAATTTTCCACCTGATTTATATCACCAGAGTTGCAGTGACTCTCATGAACTTTAATGGAATAATTTTACAACATCCTCTAAGGAAGATAAATTTTATTACCCCTTGTACTAGTCCCGAAGCTGGACACACTGAGGCTAAATGATTTGGTTTGGGTCATGCAACTGGTCTGTGGTAGCGTGCAATCCTCTTCTCTCACACTCTGAGCCTGACAAGTGACTTTCAAGACTCTGCTTGAGCACTTGCAGAAGTAATTGCTGTATGATTTGCAGCTCTGGAAGTCATCCATCCTGCCTAGAATTGAGCTCCATTCATTTCGTTTTGGGCTTTGTTCCACTCTCATTTAGCCTAGAATATTCCCATTGACTCTACTGCAAACGGAAGCAGACACATGACTTCACGAAAGGAGGCTGTAAAAGGACTAAGAACTAAATGCCGAGTAGCATCTGAACCTTGATTCTGTCTATCTAAATGGATATATAGGCTTATATATACACATATGCACACTTATTTTTCTATCAGTTCTAACAATCCCTTTCCTAAACCACTTTAATCCTTTGCCTTCCCTGCATTATTTGTTACACAGCCTCACCTAGCATCTCCGGAACTGCTAGTTTACTTTCTGAATGGTAGCTTGTGTGCTCACTGTCCAAATCTCATCACAGCAAAGAAGAAATTACTTAGTAAAAGTGAGCTTGTCAGATCTCCAAGTACCGTGACTTGTAGGTTTTAGTATTAAGTTAATAAGAGAAATGGATGTAAATAGAGAGTTTGATTAATTTTAAATTATATTGCTTATATATCACTAGTGAGACCTTGTTTGTATTAAAAATTAAATAATTGCAAAACAGCACCTTCAGTTAAACTGATGCAATAAAATTGATTTAAACCCTGTATGTTCTAAATCTAACTCATATTAAATTGATAGCTAACCTAAATTAATCCAAGTCAGGCTGTATCCAAGTAAGGAGATTCATAGTGTGCCTTGTACTGTTTTCACTAGTATGTTTTAATTGTGATTTCAAGCTAAACAGCTTTAACTTTGGTAAAGACAAAAATCTAACTTTGGTCTTCATCCTCTGACGCACTAAAATACTGACAAAGCTATAGATTAATCAGAATGGAAGAAATCCTCATCTGTGGCTATCATGTCACAACACAAGAGTGCTAAAAGGTAGGGCAGATCCCTTAATTTCTAATGGGGTAGGAAGTGGCAAACACTGCTTTGCCAATCGGAGCTTTCCTAATCAAGAAGAAAGGCTCTGAAAGCCTTAGCAAACTTAACTATAACTTTATGTCCAAATAAATCTCTATGAGATGATAATACACCAAAGGGAGACTCTACAACATACCTGCCAAGATGTAACTCTATGACTTTGAGAATGATTAAATTTGAGACATCCTTGTAATTGGTATTTCTGAAAGGAATTGATGAATGGCTCTCTAGTCATACACCACTGGCACCTTAGAGAACACCACTGAGATAACCCTAAGAAATAAAAAGTCAGGCTTTGACAAAGTACTTGGGGCAGACATTACAAAAGTATTCCCAACTAAAGAAGAGACGCAGAAAATGCAAACGTGCAGTCAGAGATATAGGCAGCATTTGCAGAGGGATCTTGGTCACAAACATGCTAGAGCTGCAAAGCGTAGGAAATGCCCGAGGAAAGGCAATCTCTTCAGCTCTGTGCTGAACACAAGGCATTAAGAAGAAACAGGCCGAGCCTTTCTTCTTCGGCTTTATTACTCGTGTGGATAGCACTGATGAAGCCTGGAAGTGGATTTTCTAATTCATAGCAAGCATGGGAGCTTCAAAACAGGCCTCGTGCTTCTGTTGTCAGGGCTGGTGTGCAATGGTCTTCACTCCTGAGCCGAGCTAAAATACACTAATGTCATCCAAGATAGCTCAGTGGGAGAACCAGTCACGAAAGGACAGTTTACAGACGAGACAACACACGACTGTTTGTCAGGACTGTGTATGTAGGCTAACATTGGCTAACAATATGTTGACCAGTAATGCTGTAACAACAGAAATTATATAGAAGTTTGGTGGGATCATTAAAAGAGCGTGAGTCTCCTGAACTGTGAGCAAAGAAGAATAAAACAGTTTCTTATAGCAGTGGTGCAGAGCGGTCTTGGCTCTCATTTCTCGTCAAGGCCTGGAAGAACTAGCCAAGGGATCAAAGTGCAGCAGGAGCAGAACCTGCAGGCTGAGACAACACAGCGTACATGAAGACCCAAAATCAACCTGAAGAAATCCAGGGAGGGAAGAGAGCAAGGTGTTCTGCTAGCCACTCTCACAAAGCCATCGGGCAATTAAATATGCTTCCCCAAGAAATGGTATTTCAAGAAGATTTGGGTATAGCTTGCTTCTTGCTAATTGGAGTTGCTTTCAGATTTCCCCATTTGGCCAATACTTTTAATTTTGAAGTTACTCTTCTGTCAGTGGCAATAACTCTCAAGATTTTCAGCAAAAGAGGCCAGTTTAGGAAGGCTGACTCAGTTCTTCTGTATACAGTGCAGTTCTCAGGCATGTGCTTAATTAAAATGAGGTCAAGGGGGTTTGAGTGTTCCTTTAAAGTTATCAAACGCAAAAATATTTCCTTGAATCAGGCCTACATCACCATTAGTAATTCAGAGAGAACAGGAGATAACTGCAAGTGGGGAGTATCTTCCTCATGCAAAGGGAAGTAGCTTGTGCGTTTCACGCTGTTCTCCTGTGAAATGGCACAAGATGAAGACATGTACTCTACAAATGAATCTTCTGGGAGTTTCACTGTTGTCTACAGCAATGCTGAGGTCATTCTCCACAGTCAGCTCATCGCTGTCACAAAGAAAAGGATACACCACAGAGAATGTATATGGTGTACATTTTCTAATACCCTACACAAAAGAGTGTTGCTTATGGTACCCCATAGCCTAAAAATTTGTCTTATAAAGCAGAGAATTGTTGTTATGGGATGTTACTGTTACTTGGTGTTGCTACTTTTCACATAGATTGCAAAAATCCTCTTTCCTCTTACATATGAAATCATATAAAATTTCTCTGACTGATTCTTTTCATAAAATTTCTGTTGATAGAATATTGGGGTCCAATACTCCAAAGTCATGCTCAGTGTCTCCTTATGGAAGGTTTTCATAACAATCACTGTTCAGTTACAGAAGCAAAACTATAAATACATTTATTTTGTGGAAGAAGGAAAAGCCACCACAGAGTCAGGGTAAACTATTGGCTACTGTTCCTCTGGAAAATGTCATTTAAAAAAACCAACACTTTTGACTGACCAAAACCTTACAAAGAAAATAGTCACAGAATAGTGTATCTTTACAAACAGCAGTGAATCACTAAATACAAGCTACACTCACATTCATCTATCGGGTTAGAGTAATCCGTAAAACCTGGAGAGGAAACTGAAAATAGAAGACAGGATGGCCCTCAGGGTTTTAGAAACTGCTGAAAAGAACCACAGTATTTCCATACTAGCCTGGAACAAGTCAAAAAAAAAAAAAAAAAGAAAAAAAAACCCTTGAGAAGTGCTGAATTCTGACATACTAGTAAGGCAGTACAAAAAGGGGGGGATTTTCTGATAATGCCACCTTTGTCTGAGGAGCACTGGGACAAGAGTGGATATAAGTCTTGACACACTAAGTAAAGAGAAATAGCCAACTGGGCTAGACTATTACACAAAATACTTATWAAMWATATGGATGCMAAGTACAACTGAAGWGTMACTGGAAARRWWAARAGTWTTMTTAMWGGGRAATTCCAGAGGAACTATTTTAAAAAAAAAAAAAAAAAAAAAAAAAAWAAAAAAATTTTTTAAAAAAAGGATCACAGTTTACAGGGCAAGGTTTCAAAGCTTTGCTGGCAAGATATATTTTCTACTACATTATCACCAGCCCTCAATATCCTCAAGCAAAGGCAGAGCCTGGATGAACTGTATAGACAAGATGATCCTTCCTTGGCACAGTTACTGCAGATCAGCCCCTCTTTCGTCAGCTAAAGCAAACAGACTTCACAGAGAAGCACTTAACATCTCAGTGACCAACAGCTGAAAAAAATCCACTATCCGCAGAAGATCCAGGCTGCACTGATCTTATTATGACAATGTGCAGTTGGCTTTAAACCTTCAGAATATGGGGGACACTTGCATGGGGAGCAAAGATGAGCAGTATCTGCAAAAAATCACAGGAAAATGTGTCTCAGCAAAATCATGTCAGTACTTTTCTACAGAAAATGATTAAGTATTAATAGGAATACCTAGCAACACCCATTTAAACAAAAACAGCAACATTGCCTCAATTGCTTGCAAGGCCCAGAGGTATATGAGGTCAAAAAAAGCATATAACTTGCCCCAGAACCAACCTCCAGTAAAGACTGCTAGTGTGAAAATATAAAAATGTGTTTAATGTGTATCTGTTTCAACTGAAAGTTTTTATCCCATGGAGCTGCATAGTCAAAGGAATCTGTGAACAGGCTGAGTAGAACTAATTTTCCTCCCAAGTTTAAAGCAGCCTGAAGCAACAGCTCTGAGAGGAGTAATGAGCTCTAAGAGTCTCTTGTGACATTTATTTGCCTAAGTATGCAAACTGGAAATGGACGATTTGTTATCGAGCTTTGGTACTGATGGCCATTGCACCATTTGTATTAGAAATGTTCAAAATGCTTCTCAGCCCCGTCCAGGTTCCTCAAGCATTAGGAGTCTTTTCTACCCACAAGCCTTCCGCTTTGCTCTTGACGTCTGGAAGGCACTGGCACCCCAGAGCAAAGCAAGTGCTTTGCTTGCTAGATTGGCATCAAGAGGATCTGGGCTTAGTTTCTGCTTCTTCCTATGTAACCAGATGGTTCCTGCATGCCTGTGGAGAAGTCATTTGTCACAGACACGTAATGGCACTCGGCCGGTGTGAGGCCACTGCAAACTCTTAAGTCCTCGCTCTGAGTCCTGCATTCCAGATAGATAAACTCGGGCAGAGACCGGGGGTTTAAGCAGCCATTGGCCTCCTCATCAAATTAAAGCAGCATCTGCAAAGTGAAAGATCACTGTGGGTAGGTGCTTTATTTATTCATATGCACCCCCTAGCAATTTAGCTGGTTCCCTAATCATCCTATTTAAGATCAGTGAGCTGTCATTACTTGCCCTATATTTCTACCCACTAACCACTTAGGATCCATTTCACTTTACCATTCTCAGGCCTTTTTTTTTTTTAAGGTACTTTTACTGCCTCTCTGTTGGTGACCAATTTAAAGATAAGCAGATACTTACTCAGGAAGATGGAATTGTTCTGTAATTTTGATTATGTAAAGCAGGTGTATTTAGCTAAGAAAAAAAAAAGAAAAAAGAAAAAAAAAAAGCTCCCTGGAGAGGCTGCCATCATACCTGTCTTTCTAATTGAGAAAATGGAATATCCCTGAGAACTCTAATTTACCTAAAACCAGAATAAACAATTTTAGTGAAAGTTCTATATGAAAACATAAAGTAATAGCAAGTGAAAAAAAAAACCCAGAATGTAACAAAGATATTCATTTGATTCATCATGGTTTATTTTCAATGGGCAAAGTAGAAAAATACTTTATTGCAGACTTAAGCCTAATAGGTGACTAAGTAAAGGAAGTTTTTTTTCCCATTTATAATGTTGCATGGCAAGTCACAGGCACTTGGTCAATTGATAGTTGCTTGCACTTCAGTTTGATGAGGTCATTATTGCTAGATAAGAATCAGATACAGCCAGATACAGTTTTTCTGGCCATAGCTATACATTTAGGTCAAAGTTGGATAATTCTTCCATTTCTTCTTGTGAAGTGTCCCCACAGCTAGTTCAGCTCAGAAAAATCAAGCACTCTTGATGCTCAGTTTCTGTAGCATGACCAAAAATAACTGAGGAATCAGAACCCAACTGCTGACCTGGTTGGTGGTACAACGGGCAGATGATGATCCGGCTCCCTTTTCACAGCTCTGAACGTGCTGCACTGCTGACAGCACCAGGGCTTGTTTTTGTCAATATACTATCCAGATATGACTCAGAGGACATATGGAGAATAGATAGGGGTAGCACAAAGATTCAGTTTTTAAAGTCACTTTTCTGTTCATAACCACNAAAAAAAAAAAAGGAAGAAATAAAAAAGAAAAAGAGTGCTAAACTGACAAAACCTGACACTGGCTCTTGCCTAGATTTTCAGCTGGCCGTCTGCTCTCTCCTGTATGGGATGGGGCTCATCTCTGGCTGCCATGGGGGCTTCATGTGTAACTCTGAGAAACCTCCATTTTGAGAAGGCATCTAGATGAACAAACCTGACCAGTATTTTACACACTCACCAACTGTAAGATAGTGGGAGCTGGATATATAATCCAGATACATTTTTTGCCAAAAGAAAGAAAAAAAAAAGAAAAACAGGAAAAAAGCCATTTAGGATTTCAGTGTGCTTTGGACACCTTTTCCTGCCAACACTTCCAGCAAGGAATGTGCTCTATAAGCAGAGGGACACGCTTTCCACCCGTGAAGCACACCTTGGAAGCTATATGCATAATATGGCCATTTGCTGCGTGGTCTATAATCCATACTAGAAAGCAACAGTAGATGGCCTACTTTCCACAGAAAGTGAGAGCTAGAGGAAACCACACTGTGCCATAGGCAGGGGAAGCACGCGCACAGTCCTCATTATTAATTGGCATACACAAAACGAGCAAGCAGAAACAAGACTCGTAAAAGAAAGAAGGGAATTCTCTCCGGAAACATATGGGAAGCACAAACCAGAAGCAATAAAACTTTAAAGAACAGGGACACAAACACCACTGTGTCCAGAAAGTGCAATCATTAGTAATGGACATAGTGAAGGCACTGAAAAATGTGAATACAAAAGTTAATGGCTTCTTTTATGTGTGCAAGCTAGTGTCCAGCAAGAGTCTAAGGTATCTAAATAAGAAATGTAAGAGGAGTCCTCCAAGTATCATTTTCTATATAACTAACCAGTCTTCACTAAAGGCAGAAGTAAAGGAAAGCACAGAAAATTCCATCCTGACACCTGTCTTTTAAAGCTGTTTTCATTTTCACAGTTTATCTTTGTAGTTCCTGCACCACAGAGCTACAAAACCCAAACATTTTCAGCCCGACAGTCTTGCCATAGACCTATATTTCAATTCACCTGTGTCACAGCTTTGCTGGAGTAACCCCGTCTTAGCCAGGAAGGCCCAAATCCCTAAGGATAAGCAAATACCCAGTCTTAATTTAGTTTCCCGTGTATCTTTAGGACTTAATCTGAGGATAAGGTTTTTCAATACTTTTGATCATCCTTTTTCTTTCCAGTTGAGCCCTCCGACCACCAGGTTTTGAATGTTGTCCACCAACAGCTGCAAGGGAGCTCAGGCATTCTTTGCAGGCCCCCAAAGCATTTACAGCCCTGGGAAACCAGTGAACGTAAACGAATGCAGATGCAACGTCACATACAAACTGAAAAGTTACTGCCGAACAACGTACTGCGAATGCACTTTCAAACACACTCTACCCTCTTTGCTGGACACTGAGTAACAACACAGGGTTTGTTTCAAAGTTGTGTTCAAAGCTTCAGAGTAACAGCAATCACCTATTAACTACTTAGTTCACCTATTTAAGTCCTTAGTATCACTCGTATGAGGCTCCAGCAAACTTATTTCAAAACTAGTGACGTGACATAGGAATAGATTAATGAATTAAATGGGAAAGCTTATGGGCACAAAGAAGACAGAAACGCAAACAATGCTATTTGTATACATAGCGTTGTTGAAAACATAATTTGACAAGCCCTTAAAAAGCAGTGGGTAGCAAGGGTTGTAAGGTATAAAATGGAGATGATTAATTGAGTCTTGGCCTGAAAAAAATGACTATTCTTGACAATCTTTTGCCACCTCCTGCTGACTAATACAGAAAGGAGTGACATAGGACCTGAGGTTGTAAAACAAATATGGTGAGAAATGAAAAACTTTACCATCTAGACTACATGAGGCTACCATAATGGTAGGGTAAGGGTGAAGGAGAACACAAAAAGAAGAGGAGAATTAATCAAGTTACTTCCATGTTTGCAGAAAGATTGAGAGGGAGAAGCTTACAAGTAAATAACACAGTGGATTTATATTAAAATGTATATATGTCAAAGATAGGAAGATGACAGCGGGATGTTGGGTTGTGTGTGATGTGTTACATAGCTGTGACAGGATGGGGTTAACAGCAGGCTAACCTATAAAATGAAACCTCTAAGTGACTGCAACGGGCAAGTTAGGACCCCAGAAGGACATACATACATACATCTCCTTTTCATAGGTGCCAATGCAAGAAGAAATCCAGACAACAGGTTGGACAAGAGGCTACAGACAACAGGTTGGACAAGAGGCTGCCCATCCTCTCATCCAATAAGCTTTTTTCCAGTGCAGCAAAACCAACAGAAGCAGAGCGGGGAAAGCCTGTTGTAAGGAGGGCACGCACACCCTCAGTGGCGTGTGAGGGAGCACCGGGCCAAGGGAAGCAGCTGCCAGGGATGACACACTGGCACACGTCCTCCGTGGCACGAGCAGGGGCGCGCGCTCGCCCACGTGTGCTCAACCGGGCTGTGCCGTGGGGCTGCCGGGTCGGGCTCTGCTCCGAGCCTCGGAGCCTCGGCCAAGCGGAGCCCCTCGGAGCCGCCAAGAGAGCCTGCGGCCTTCCCAAGGGCCGAGGCGTGGGGAAGGGGAGGCCGGACGCCCCGCGCCGCCCCAGCGCAGGGGTGCAGCTCCGGCGGAGGACGCGCTCAAGAGCAGCCCCGGAACAAAAGCCTCGGTGCTTGCCAGCCGGGCGTACATTGTAGTAGCCACACCCTCCTAGGTAAACCCCGCGCACGGAGCAAATCCCTTCTTTTGTGAGCGGGCTCTACTTTGTCATTGTGAACGGCATACTGCTATTCCTTGACATATTAGCATGCTTAAATGAATCACTTAAGAAAATAAACTTATTTGCCTCGGCTTACACTTACTCGTCCTGTTCTGCATTATTAATCAAAACTGAGTAATATTTTTTATCACCTCGTGCTTTAAACAAATAAATAAATGCCGCAATTGCCTTTGAAATACTAGCTGCTAGCAATAAAATAAAGGCAAGAAAACATATAGTTTCCTGTACGACGAGAGTGGGTGAAAGAGTCGTATAGGCAACAAATGTGACCTAGTGTTAGCACTGTTCTTTAAAAAGGAAAGAAAGAAAACACCATTCTGTGTGATGATGTAGGCTTTGGAAGTGGAAGCAGAGCAGTTTTCATGGGTGCACTGTGCTTGCCACCCTGTTGGCCCACGGTGCTTGGGCATAGCCCATAGATGCTGAAGCCAGAGGAACTGGTGCCTTTCGCCCCCAGCCTCAGCTTGCGCCTCCTATACGGTGCTGTTTCAGCACAAACCAAACAACGTCTTTTACAGAACATATGTTCGGCTCCTATAGTACTCTGTTCTTGCAGTTGGAAGGCCTCGGGCATTGCTCTCCTTCCAAGCCATACACAAACAAGGAGGGTTTACCGCAAAAAACACACACACACACTCACACCCCCCTCTGCTGAGAGGTGGGAGCTTTGCCTGTGCTCCCGCGCTGGGCATCCTAATTCCACCCTGTTGTGTCCCTGCCCTTTGGTCTAACGTTAGGTCACCATCACCCACGGTGCTCTCACAAGAGCTGCACGAGGCGCCCTGCTCCCTGCTGAGCATCCTGCACCTTTGCAACCAGCAAGGGTCGTCTCAAGCTTTGCCATCAGGAAAATCTAGATCTTGTACCAGAAAGGGACTAGTTCTGTCATTATGGGGTTTATCCTTTTCATATAACATTTCAGTTGATACAGTCTAGCCTTAGGACTGTATTCTTATTATGACCCGGCCTGAGCTAAGGCTAACTGTAATTTGAAGATATAAATAAATAACACTCTCAGTGGGTGAGCTCGATCACTGCTGCCTATACCACAACGTGCTGCAGATTTTCAGTGCGGCTGCTCTGGTGCGCTAGCAGGAGCGCACAGTGCGTTAGCAGGCGCCAAACTTAAGCCAGGAATGAGCCAGGAAGGGCTGCCGAGAGCGATGCCAAGCTTAACGCCCAGCCTGGAGCTGCTCCTCGCCTCCTTCTACAGGTGGATGCGCTGCCAGCACGACCTGGAGCAGCCGCTAGCCCTGCAGCAGCACAGGGGGGATCGTGGCCAACGCCGTCATTATCCGTACCCCTCTATCCCAGGAAGAGATCTGCTTGGGTTGGTGGAGGGAAGCTCCTGAGATGGTTTCATCTCAGCTCGTGGCCCTTTCTCTGCCTTTCCAGCCCAGCTGCAAGCGTGCACGTGGCTGCGACGGTGCAGAGCGCTGAATGCTCTTGCTGGCCTGTGTTTTGCTGCCTGTTTTGGCCCAAACAACTCCGGAGCTGGGTGCGTTTCCCTCTCCGTGCTCGTGGGCAGAGTCCCGGGCACATGCAAATGCGGTGGGGACGCCCCGTGGCACCTCCGGGGCAGGTACCCGTCAGGAAGCCGGCGCGCAGCCGCCGCGCTCCCGCTCCCAGCGCGCCCTCCTGGAGCACAATCCGCACGGGCACGATCCGCATCCACGCGCAAGCGGAGCTGGAGAAACGAATGTCTCCGAGGGACGTGATCTACGGCACAGCCAGAGCTAAACCCCAGTCTCCGTGTCCCTCCCCAGAGACTTCAGTCGTTCCTCTCACCTGCCTTCATGAAAAAACTACACTGGGAAGTCTGCAGGAAAGGAAGAAAGGAAAATGCCAACACATTGGCATCTTGCTTCAAATGTGTTAGCAACATTACCTAAAAGCATTCCTGCCCAAAATGTCCCCAAAAAAGTCTGATTTTCGATTATAAAAATACCACGACTGCACTTGAAACCTTGCCGTACCAAGTCTAAAAGTGAAACTAAAAAAAGTGAAAGTTGTCTATTGATTTTCGTGGCACAGGCTGAGAGAAATGCAGAAAGTAAACAAAAAGCACCTACATTAGCAGGCGTTTATAAAAATCCTCCTGGCATCCTAAGAGGCCGTTGGACCAGAGGGAAGCACAGGTAGTTGTTTCTGAAATATCTGATCACAGATAGGAAAAATATAAAAGGTATGATCACACATGTGTAAGACAGGGATTTGACAATATTCCTTTAAGATTCTATTAAAAACTCAGAAAACATAGGATCAATGTATACATTAAGTTTGCTGCTGGGATTTTCCAAAGCCTGGAAAGAAGTTATGCAACAACCTCCTATCCAATTGGAAAATCCCAAGGCAAGGGCTTATGACTCCTCTTCCCTAAGATAACTCTCCTTTGCAGTCTATTTGGTTGCATCCAACCAAGTTTGACTGTCCAGGCACAACACAGGACAGCCCAAATCACACCAGCTAACCAGCTCATCGCAACAGGAGGATATTAAGGATGAACTTCCCGGGTTTGATGTCTAACTAGGAATTTTCTAACCATGCTTTTACCTCCATTTTCAGATTTGTGTTTGCAGTGGAGGCGGAGGAAATCAAGTAATTCAACGTGTATTTACCATTTATATAATTACTTTTATTAAACTGCTCATATAATTTGTGTTAAGCAAAAGATCACCAGAACATGTAGTTATACTGTTTACGATTGCTCTGTCAGTTAATGCAATTACTATAAACAGGCTCAGAGACATCACTAATTAATGAAGTTGGAAGAGTAATATAAGAAGAGGGCTGCTACTGCCCATCTAGGGCATATGATCTTTAAATGCAGATGTAGAAGGGCGATTTCTTTTGCTGTAGGGCTTTGACAGGGATATATTAAAAAGAACCCTCACACCCTCTATCGCCTCAAGCTATACAAGCTCAGAAAAGAAAAGAAAACAGCGTAGCCGTGGCTCATTTTAGCTAAACATGAAGAACGAAGCAGCAGCAGCAGTGTGCGTGCACATGCCTTGCTGATTTTGGTGGCTTTTACGTATGCAGACGAGGGGAAAACTGATCTTTACATCACGGTGTTATTTCCCTCTTTATTTTAAGCTCAGTAAAACCATGTCTTATTTGTGATTTCATGTATTTTTACAATCCAAATGTCTTTTTTTTATATATTCTAGGAGGAAGAAAGAAAAAAAAAAGTATTTATTCAGAGTCACTGGAGAAGAAATGTAGTCTTACATGCAACCTTCAGAAGAAAATTGTGCATATTAACAGTTCTCTTGAGAGCAATAATAGACATTCTTTGCATTTATTTCAGCAAATTTACATCCAAATCGGGAAGACGGTGGATTTGTCTTGGCTAACATTGAATTATTTGCAAAAATCAACATGGGAAAACGCTTCCCGCAGAAGCAGGAAGAGATACAGCCTCGCACGCCTCAGGTCACACCTCGATGGGAAATGGGAGGTGACACAGCCACGGCACTCCACTGAATGGAGCGGTGGAGATATTCCCTGTAGGGAGAAGGCACTTGCAGGAGCAGATCCGATGAACCCTTCCATGCCCTTACAGCTGTGTTGACTGCAGGCCCCGCTCCAGGCCTATTTGCACAAGCCACCCTACGGGCTGAGTGGCACTCAGAAGGCACTCTTGATTTTAACCGTTTTCTGCCAGGAATTAAAGATTAGATCCGAGCAGGGCTGCAGAAGCATCATTGCAGTCACCAGCAGCACCTTCCAAACAAAAAGCCTCCACTCTCGTGGATTTTCCCTAGCGCGGATGTTGCCCCATTAACACCCTCTTCCCACACGCGGGGAACGCAGCACCCACCCCGCCGTGAGGAGCGCCCGCCTAGGTGCACCGCGGACACCCAGACGCGCTGTTAGGAGCCAGCGCGGGAGCTCCAGGACGCAGGGGCTCCGCGTAGCGCCGCTCCCTGCAGGTGCCGGGCAGAGCTACGCGGCTCTAACGCAGAGCCAACGCACCCCTGGTGCCCCGGCCCTCCCGCCCTTAGCACCGCCCCGGCTCCCCCTTCCCCGCAGGGCGCTTCGGGGGCCGCGACCCGCCGGCCCTCCCGGCGCGGGGGCAGAGCGGAGCGGCAGAGCCCGGGGGCGGCCCGGCT